>CM018692.1:20900247-21034217 GCA_009363875.1 Mikania micrantha
GCTTGATCCAATGGATCGAGAAGATGGAAACAACTCTCGACATTAGCGGTTGTCCTGACCAACACAGAGTGAGGTATGCTGCAGGATCATTTGAGAAACGAGCACTGACCTGGTGGAATGCCCAAGTTCAAACCCGAGGAAGAGACGAGGCATTGGTGATGCCTTGGGAAAATTTCAAGACTTTGTTAAGGGGCGAATTTTGCCCGAGGAACGAACTGAAGAAGGTGGAAACAGAACTACTGAACCACGTAATGGTGGAGCTGAACATCTGGCATTCACTACCAGATTTCATGAACTGGCAACTTTGGCACCTGATATTGTGCCAAACACTCGAGAAAAGGATTGAGCGGTATGTCGGTGGACTACCGCCATGCATTCGAGGGCATGTGATTGCCGCACACCCAACCACACTAGAGATGGCTGTCACACTATCAGCTTCATTGACTGATATGATGGTTGCCTCTGGTGCACTCAAGAGAGAATCTGGAACTACCGAGGGACTGGAGCAACCCTCCACCAAGAAACGAAAGGTCACTAAGAATTTTGCAACGACCACCACTACCAAACAAGTTGTGCTCACTCAACCACCACAGAACCGCGGATCTTATTCTGGCACGGCTCCATTCTGCAATAAGTGCAACTATCATCATCAACCTGACACCGGGTGCAGGCAATGTACTTATTGTGGAAAAATGGGGGCATTGGGCCAAATTCTGCAAGGGGCAGGCGACACAACACAGGGCAAACCAAACAGTGGCACAGACCGCTGCACATCTCGATCGCATTTCCTGTTACACTTGCGGGGAATCAGGACATTATGCGAAAGACTGTCCAAAGAGGGTGCTACCGAGGGGACAAGCACCGAGGGGACGTGCATTTCAAATTGGGGCTGCTGCTGCACGCCAAGACACTGACACCAACACCAACACTGGTACATTTCTTATTTAAAATCTTTGCAGATGTATATTTTATACTAGCATGGATTTTCATTGCCTCATTAGAGTCAGTTCATAACTTACTCACAATTGGGGCAACATTCGAAATTTTATACACTAAATGACATGAACTTAGTGTTCACTTACCTTTAACAACAAACACATACTATGGAATTCAAAGTAATGGACACGAGTGGTGTCGATACCATCATTGGAACGGATGCTTTGTCCCTGGTAGGGATAGAATCATCTAATCCAATAAAACCTTTTTCATGTCATTACAATGGATGACAGAGATACATTCACAAGCCTTAGTGTTGGATCCGTCAATGTTGTCTAACCACAGTATACGGATCCATTCTAACAAGGGGAGAAACGAGAGGCTTCTCCTGACAGGAATAACACACGAGTGCAAGGGATCATGGAGAACATTATAGATTATGAAACTATGTAAACTAGGGGATACCCCTGTGGAAGTGTATGCAAACAGCTATGGAACAGGATGCCAAGCTACCTTACACTTCCAGTAGACTTGATGTTCTTGGATTGATAAGGACAATGAAATCAAGTATGCTCACGTGATGACCACACACAAAACCCTAGGCTTCCAGGGAGGACTAGGTCACATACGAACAATGTTCTTTCAAGAACATAAATATTTCGGATCGTACGGTCGAGAGACTGAAAACGAATCCGTAGCCTATCGAACAGACTTGGGAGACTCTAAATTGCAACTTGCATAAACATGAGAACATGAGAAACATGTGATATCAAAGCATCTCCATCTGAACAAAGAAAAAGTAGTTCCCGGCTATGATGCTTAAATTTCGGGACGAAATTTCTTTAACAAGGGGAGACTGTGACAACTAGTACTAAACCGTACGGCAAGTCCGTACGGAGTGTGTACTTTCACCACGTACTGTGTGTAAATACAGTACGTAAACAGTTGTGTGACAACAGAACTCAGAAAACAAATCACGGTTGTATGTGTTTAAGTGAAAACTTAATTACATTAAATACAACAACTCAAGAGAAAACAACAGTGTGCAAACGAAAAACAATAACAAATCGGTTGCGATCTGATATCCATAGATGACAGGAATCAGATGACCGACAATTCAATACGAAAACCAAGTGGTAACAGGATGTTCAGTTGAGTCCGACAACGAGGAAACACAATTCAAATCAGATTTACAGTGTCGTTTCAGAATAATAAACTAACAGCGTGTTTGCGTGGGTGACGATTCACACAAACATATCTGTGAGTTTAACGTTCTGAACGATAACTGATAATTAGAAAACCAAATCAGAAAGTGAAACTTACGATCGTGTTCGTACAGTTAGCGCTCTGTACGAAGACGCGCGTAAGTGACAAGATCTGACGAAACGGAAACGAAAACTTGGCACGAACGAAATTAAATTAATAAAATAAAATAATTAACATTTTACAATTTTGAAACTCATCAAAATAACTAAATTAAAATGTTTTTATTTAAACGATATTAATTACGCGTAATTTCCGGTTACGCGACCGAATTACGAACCGAGCAACCGAAACGAACCCGGACACCACACGGGGTATAAAAACCCTAAAATGAGAGTGATTCTCATTTTACTCACCTTCCTCCTCTCTCCTACACTCAAAATCCGGCCACCACAAAATCTAGGGTTTTCACACCTTCAATCACTCATAACTCCCTCATTTCTTGGCCAAATCACCTCATCTTTGGACCAAATCAAAGGTATTGATCTCCTCTACACGAAAGTACAAAGGATCTGCAGTAAAAACCACCCAAACTCGAGGTATGAGGCTGTGAATATCTCGAAATTTAGGGTTTTCTTGACCCTCGAACGAACATCACCTTCTAACCCGGTTTTAAGCTTCCCCTTTTCAACCCCCGACCACCAGAACTTTCCTTAGCTGTGTTAGCTTCGAAACCACCACTGAGTCTTGAAATGGGAGTGATAGGGACCTACTTTTCTACGGCCGAATGAGGAGAAATCAGATGGCCGAAGGGCCTCATGCGCCTGGGTCATTCGGCGGTTGCAGTGTCCTCTTTCGGCCACCTATTCGACCAGGACCAACCCTCATTCGAGCCTTAGACATTCGCAGCCACCCTCCCAGCCATTCGCCACCTCAGTGGCAGTCGGAGCCTACCCATTCGCCACTCCATCATCTGACCAACATCGTAATCTGGCCACCTTTCCCTTGTTCGGCCGACTAGGAAGGGTTATACTCCTCTGGTTATCTCATTCGACTTAGACAAGAAAGTTTTGTTTGGTCATTTGGTGCTATTCGACTGATCCCAAACAGCTCACTACTGGCCCAAAGTTTTAGCCCAACTTCCATTCTGTTTAGCCTATAAATTGTCATTCGGCCAAAGGGAGAATTTATTCGGGCAACACCTCACTGTTTCGGCTGAGAATAGGTCATTCGACCTTCATGACATCATCTGGCCCAACGTATTCAGTTGACTGCCCAGACTTTAAGGCCCAACAGCCTTACATACGGCCCATCTAATCTCCTGGGCCCAACAGTGGAATAGAACACAACAGCCTGGCCCAACAGCAAACCCCTTTGGCCATGTACTAATTCGGCTCACAGATCACCCATTTCGGCCCAAACATTGTATCTATGCGGCCCAAAATTTGCCCAGATTTAACACTGTGAGCAAAGGCTGAATCAGCCCAATTACTAGGCCCATGATAATGCCCCTGGCCAGTTACTTTCACTTGGCCCAACACAATTGTTCTGGCCCAACAACTCTCATTCGGCCCATGTGACTTGTTGGCCCAAGGTTATGTGTGGTGGAACGACATGAAAAGGGATATAAACACACTTTTAAACCAAAGATTAGGAGTGACAATGCATGGGATTTAGTGTGATTACAAAAGTGGTAATGGGAGATTTAATGAATTTCATAGAACCTAAAATCTTATTTTTAGAAGTGATAACAAATGACTGAAAGAGAGTGCTAAGACAAATTGAACAAAGTTTTTATTACAAAATATTAAGGATTGTTATTCTATGACCAAAAATCTAAGTTTATAATTATAAACTAAAATGAGTAACAAGAATACGCGTCATGGCGAGGTCAAAACAAAGATATATGCAAAACAAATAACCAAATATACTAAGTTTAATTTAAAGTAATTAAGGGTTAGTATAATTGAGAATAAGAGGAACAAGGGCCGAATGACGACCGAGACTTGCGTGTGTTAGCCAAAGTTTATGGCTAACACGTTCAAACACACAAATTCTTACAAACGTATGATTACAAGCTGAGAACAAAGTGAAATTCAATACAGGATTGTGAACACAACTACAAGTACAAACAAGAGCACGTGCATTCCTTATTTGAATTAAGTCAACCATTGCAACAAGGTGAGTTCATATGCCCCTTTTCTAATCTTTTCTGATTTCAAAGCTCGGGGCTGAGAAACATGCTAAACTTTTAATTACTTAAAAGTTTTCTATTAACATATTGCTTATTTCATGATTTAGATAAATATTGTTTATCTTTATTATCGTTTATCATTACATGCTTGCTTGTTCATTATATCATACCTGAAATAGTTAGGAAGATGTATACCATTATAGCTTCTTGACACATGTATGCACTAGGATAATATAAGTTGTTAAGAATATATCTTACAGCTTTTCATTATTCTTACACGATAGAACAACGGGGAAAGAACCACGGGATAACATGCCAATAACAATTACTAATGACAAGAATGATCATCATGATAAGGTAACTTCATGATAACAAGATCATTCACACATTACTAACATCGTGTATAAGACATATTCTTATAACACCCTGTTTAAGTTAGTGAGAACACTCAACACGAGATTACAGTTGAGACATTTACTTGTGATATCGAGGATGATATCGCATGCACACGCTTTTGGGATGGCATTTCCCACACATATCATCATTACTTACTAAGACTCTATTTAGAGCACATCCCCTAACCGTCAGAGTGTGTCGGTTACACAATGGTAGATCAGTTGGATAAATCTTTAAAACTAATAACCGGGGCTTGGGATAATCAAATGAAATCACACCATGCACGAGAGGTGCTATCAATCATATAGATAATACTCATAAAATCTAGGAAACATGTTTCATTCCAATAGATATCGTGGGATGATATCTTACACACCGGGCTGATCAGAAATGACAGCTACTGAGACTACTATGTCTCTAACTAGGAATCATGAGTTGGACATTTTACACGCCGGGCTAAACAGGGGAAACAGCTACTGGAACTATTATGTTCCTATCTAGATATCGAGTATGATATCTTACACACCGGACTGGTTAGTACTGACAGTTACAGAAACTACTAAGTTTCGCTCTAGATATCGAGTATGATATCTTACATGCCGGGCTAATCCGCAAGGAATGGCTAACAGAGACTATTATGTTTCTTTATTCAATAGTTGAGTATTCTACATGCCGGACTAATCAGTAATGATTAGTTACAGAAACCATTAGGTTTCGTTCTAGATATCGAGTATGATATCTTACATGCCGGGCTAATCCGTAAGGAATAGCTAACAGAAACAACTTCGTTTCTTATGTGTTCATTTGGTTATATTACATGCCGGGTTAATCCGTAAGGATTAGCTAACAGAGATTCTATGCCTCTTTATTCAATTATGGTTTATTTTACACACCGGCTGATTCGTAAGGATTAGTTAACAGAGATGATTTCATCTCTTACTTTATTCATTGAGTTATGTTACATGCCGACTATTCCGTAAGGAATGGTTAACAGAGACGATTACGTCTCTTTCCTTTTTACTTAGTGGATAAACAGACCGGGAAATCATGGGTGAAAGGAAATGGGTATCCATCGTTGTATTACAGGTAGCATTGAGTGCAGTTAAGCATGTGGTGGGGTGGCGTCTGGGCTTGACCTTTTCGTATGCCCCTATATATAAGCATGCTTGACTGGATGAGACATTATCTGTACATCCAACCATGGAGAGGACATTGTGTGAAACATGGGATTCAATCATCAATACATTTGTGTGAAACGCTATGAACATGATTGACATAAATTCAATGGTTTTCAAATACTAAACTTATGAACTCACCAACCTAGTGTTGACCTTGTTTAAATGCATGTTTTCTCAGGTGACGGACAGGTCTAGATAACAAGCATCAGTGATTAAGCTAGAGGACTCTTAGAAGACCTAGCTTACTTTTGGATGCATACATTTTGATGACATTGTGAATCTATTTTGCATATCTTGTACAGTTACAAGATAGAAACTACACGATTCTTTTGGAATAGATTTACTTAGTTAAATTATGAACACGTACTGTGTAATTTAACTTTGAAATTCTATATTATATGTCATATTAGAATTTCTCGTTATTTATCATGTGCCATGTAAACAATCTGATCATTTCGATTATCATTCAAGATATCGCGCCCAGGGAACTTTCCGCCCGACGGGAAAACCCGATCCGTTCCCGCCGGCCCGGGGTGTGACAGAAATGGCGTTGGTATTTGTCATGTAAGTCCACATTTTTGTGGCATTGGGGGTAAACCATGTACATGTACATGATAGTAAGTCACCTGTTACCATTGAGTTGTTTAAACTTGTGATAATGAATCACAAGTGTTGTGATCATGTGTGTGTAAAACTCAATTGGTAATCAATATAAATGTAAACACAAGGAATGTGTTCAAATGGTGTGTAAATTACCCATTTGATTGACTTGTAGTTGTAGGATTGGGTGAGTCCACACTACAAGTAATTGTGCATTTAGCATATATGTGATTTGTTGTTTTAATTGAATTTGATGTAAAAGGTTATGGTTAGTATCGTTATTGTAGTTGAATGATTTACGAGGTATGTGAACATTCAACTAGTAATAATGATTGAGTTGATTTACAAGAGTGTAAACAACCATCATAATGTAGATGTTATGGTGAACAAAAGATGACCTACAAGGGTGTAGACATTCAAAATTCAAGAGTCAAATTGTTTAAGTTTGACTTTTGGAAAGTATGATGCACAACTGGAGTTTTGTGTGCACATATGTGTTGTATTAAATGACATATGTGTGAATAATAGCTCTTATGAGATAATGATTAACGCGAATGTTAAGTCATTCGGTTGTGGTTGCATGTTAAATACATTATACATGATGTTTAACTTTAAAAAGTCAAAGTTATGCCTATTTGTAAAGAAATAGGATATTTATAATATGTATAAATTGTATTTATACATATGATGGGATGAATATTTATGTGAATATTCAAATAAGAGGTGAAAGATGTATGTAGAAATACACTTGAGTATATGATTTTGGTTTGGATGAAGGAACTCAAACCAAATAATAAATTGTAGATTGATTATGTGGACTCATGTATAATGATCACGTTTATTTAAGGGTAAACGTTCAATTATGCTTAAAATGTATGTAAGAGAAGTAGTGTCTAGGCATGGTGTGCCAGCAACGATTATTTCTGATCGAGACACTTGATGTACTTCTCATTTTTGAAGAAATTTTGAGGAAGAATTAGGATTGTTGATAAGCACGACGTATTATCCTCAGATTGATGGTCAAAGTGAAAGGACCATTCAAACGTTGGAGGATATGTTATGAGCGTGTATAATTAAATTTGGGGGTAGTTGAGATGATTATTTACCTTTAGCCGAGTTCTCATACAATAACAGTTATTACTCCAGTATTGGAATGCCTCCATATGAAATGTTGTATGGGAGGAAATGTTGTACTCCTGTGTTGAGGAGAAGCTGGGTAATGAGAATTGGCAAATAAAAAGGTAGTTAAAGTAACGAATGAACGTATAGATTCGATTCTAGTTCATTTGAAGGCGGCACAAGACTGTTAGAATTCCTATGCTGATAAGTATAGGATGACTATTGAGTTCCAGGTGGGAGGTTGTGTATTGTTAAAGATCTCTACTTGGAAAGGTGTTTATGTTTTAGAAAGCAAGGGAACTTAAGCTGCGTATTATTGGACCATTCAAGATTATAGCTCGAATTTAACGATGTTGCTTATCGTCTTGAGCTACCGGAGAAATTGAATGCCATACATGACACTTTTCATGTGTCATATCTGAGAAAATGTTTGGTGGATGAATCGGCTTATGTACCACTTGAAGACTTGGATAATTATGACAAGTTAAACTATGTGGAAAAGCCGGTAGCTATATTAGACCGAAAGGTCAAACATTTGAGAAACAAGTCCTTGAACCAAGTAAGGGTTCAATAAAAAAAATAATAAAAAGGAATCTGACGCCAAGTGGGAGTCAGAAGATTAGAGGAGGAAATTTTGTCCTTTCTTTTAAGATATAAGCGGTTTCGAGGACGAAACTTTGTAAGGAGGGGAGATTTGTAACAACCTGTTTTTAATAAATGAATGTACTTGAAATAATCGTTAATTGAACGATTGTAATTGTTTAATTTGAAAACATGTGAGAATTACGTCATCAATGGCAAGAGCACATGTGATCGTTTTATAAATCCATGTTGATTTGATGATTGTAATTATTATAGGTTGATAGTATGTGAGAAATGGTGAACGTGGGAGAAAACCGTGCGCGAAACGGAGTTACGGATTGGCCGGAATCGCGAAAAGAAGAAAATTACAAAGAGACTCTTCGCGGTACGCGAAGATGTTTCTGAGGCTCCTTCGCGGTACGCGAAGCACCCAAAATATCTGAAATCTCGAATTGCTTCGCGGTACGCGAAGAGCTCTTGAGCCCTCCTTCGCGGTACGCGACGGGTATGGCGGTTTGACAGATTCTTTATCTTATCAGAATTCAATTAAGAAAATTTATTTTTTTCAAATCTCGATCATAATTCGACCAGGGGACGAACAGAGCAACTTTCTGTTGCTAGATCAGTGTTTTGAAGCCATCCAAATGTTCGGATCGAACTAGGGTTTGATTATATCACTCCTGATCGTCGTTTTCATCCGAGAACTTCGTTCAAAGAGGTAACGATTCGATCTCTCCTACTAGTTTGATATTTTGTGGATTAAATTTAGTTTTAAATGTATTACTATGATTATGGGTATTGATTATTGCCTAGTTGATAACTAGGGATTGTTAGAAACGAAGAAGTTGATATTTGGTTGGTGAAATCTTCGTTTTAAATCCGGGTTAATGTCCGGTTGTTATGAAACCCATATCATGGTGGGATAACTAGTAGGATGGGTAAATTGTTGTTTTGAAATATATATGGATTATGATCCATGGGTTAAATGATGATTTTGATGAATTGATGTTAAAAATTATTAACAGTTATGATCATAAATGAATTTTGATTAAAAGAAGTGATTGAGATCATAACTAATATAATGAACATCAATTATTTGATGAAATGCCTAAGGAAGGCGTGGGATATGATTAATTGACTAATACTTACTAAATATAGTAAGATAGAGTCAATTATGTGATAAGTTGACTTTGAGAAAGTCAGACCAGTCAAGTGAGTTGAACTTGATTGTATGTGTTATATGTATTGAATATAGTTGTATATGTGTGAATATGCAACTAGGTGTTGGTGATAGAGGTCAAGTGACAATTCACAGAAGTGGAGGTTGTAAGAAGTGAACAATCGTATGAACCAGGTAAGTTACCCAACTTACTGTAACATTACCTATAAGAAGTATAATGAGTCTACTTGTGTGTCTGATATATGTGATTGAAACTAATGGATGAGAAATCCTTTAGTTTGTGTTGTGGTGTTTCAATGAGAAACGTGTATGCAATATATTTGCATTGGAATAACCGGATGAACCGGTGATTAATTAATAAATTGGTGTTTAAATTAACAATGTAGGTGGAATATGCATTGTTATAATGAATTGGTGTTTAACTTGACAATGTAGGTGGAATATGCATTGTTATAATAAATTGGTGTTTAAAATTAACAATGTAGGTGGAATATGCATTGTTATAATAAATTGGTGTTTAAATTAACAATGTAGGTGGAATATGCATTGTTATAATGAATTGGTGTTTAACTTGACAATGCATGTGGAATATGCATTGTTGGGATAAATGGTGGATTGGAAATATGCATGTTTTGATTCACAAGGTATGTGAACATAAGACTTGCAATTCCAATGTAATTGATTCACAAGGTGTGTGAACAAATGGTGGATTGGAAATATGCATGCTTTGATTCACAAGTTATGTGAACATAAGACTTGCAATTCCAATGTAATTGATTCACAAGGTGTGTGAACAAATGGTGGATTGGAAATATGCATGTTTTGGATTCACAAGGTGTGTGAACATAAAACTTGCAATTCCAATGTAAAAGATTCACAAGGTGTGTGAACAAATGGTGGATTGGAAATATGCATGCTTTGATTCACAAGGTGTGTGAACATAAGACTTGCAATTCCAATGTAATTGATTCACAAGGTGTGTGAACAAATGGTGGATTGGAAATATGCATGTTTTGGATTCATAAGGTGTGTGAACATAAGACTTGCAATTCCAATGTAATTGATTCACAAGGTGTGTGAACAAATGGTGGACTGGAAATATGCACATGTATGTGTGGTGTTAAACTATAATAATTGTACATGAATGGGTGATTCATGGGGTTTTGGGTGGAAACGATCCAATAGTGGATCGTTTGTATGTGATTGAATATTGTTACCAAATTATATTTGGGACATCGGTAGTGTATCCGTAATGTGTTACGGGATACACTAGCTAGAGGTGCTAGCAGTTGTCCTAGATGAAAGGACCGGTGGGTGAACATCTTAAGACTTAATATGTGTATGATACCACCAATGTGTGGATAACCGGTTACACCGGAAATTGAATTGTTGAAACCACAGGTGTGTGGGAAATTGGTTGAGCTTACTATATATATATATGTGTGTGTGTGTATATATATGTGGTGATTATTGTGTTTTAAATTAGCCAGAGGTGCTGGTGATAAAGTTGTATTGGATAATATATTATTATCTAGATATGAATAACATCCATATGATATGTATGTGGATGTGTTATATGAGTTTTGGGAACTCGGGGAGGGGTTACTTACTTAGTTCGTATGAACTAATGGTGACTTATATGTGATGTTACAGGTCAAAGATAGATATGCATCGGGCGATCAGATCGGGCACATTGTGAAGAAGAGCCAAACGTTATGTAAATCTTTGATAGTAGTAAATTTAAACACACTAGTTTTATTAATCATAAATGTAAATGATTTGAAATGGAGTGTGTTTAACTTATGAAATGTTATTTTCACGCTTCCGAACAAAATTTTTGAGAAAGTTTAATCTGGGACCTAAAAAATGGGACACGTGTAATCGTGTGTAAAGTTTGGGTGTTACACAAAAGTACAATACAACACATAATACAAAAAATACAACACATTATAATCAAATTAAAGAAGTGAAACACTAGATTTTATAGTGTGATAATTCTAGAAAAAATTACTGTTACATGAAAAGTTATAAATGTTTAAAAATTAAGTTAAATTATAAAAGTAAAAAAAACACGTATTCTACTACTTCTTTTGTAAACACTTTAATCATAAACAATGATTTAAAATAAAAAAAAACTAACAAAAAAACCTTTTTAGACTAAAAAAAAACTTTTTTTGTTTATCCAACCAAAATACACAAACACTAAAATGATAAAAAAAAAAGTAATTTTATTAGAATTTAAAAGTTTTACATATATACAACTTCTATATCATAATGTCTAATAAATTAAAGCTAAACCAGAAATTTTTTAAGTTTTTGGTTTATCTCGCGTTATTATCTTTAAAAAATAGAGTAGATATAGTGACTAAAAAAACTCTTTCAAACCAAATGATTAATTTCTTGTTTCTTTTCACACATTTGATTATTTTGTTACGTTGGTTTTTTTAATTTGTTATTGTAAGTCTAATAGTCATTTTTTGTTAGATGATAAATTTAAATTAATTAAATTGTTTTAGATGAGCTAACTCGGCTTAAGCTTTTTCGAGCCATAACATAATTATTCAATTTGCATATATTTTAAAAAATCTTAGTTTTTCTTATTCAGATAATTTTTGATACAGTTTAGCTTACAAACCCCTGAAACATAAATTTGTAAATTAAACACGCTTTAAAATAGAAATATTAATGTCTATAAACCAAATTCACAAATGAAATAAAAGGGTAAGATTCATTTTCATAAGTTATGTCTTTAAATTAATTTTTCAAAAGAACCATTAGAGAGTACAAGGGTTTAATTATTTCACGAGTTAATTCAACTAATAAAATCTTGATTTAAATTATGATAAATTAGTTTCAATAATTAGTTATTTAAAACGTTGATTAATACCATAAAATACATTATAAACCATGAAATTTCGTCAATCCTTCCTAACAATTTAAGAGTAAACCCCAAGCAAAATTCATCATCCCTAATTAACAAAAAAATGCATTCATACAAAAATTATATCCTGTACAGCATTTTTCACTTATATAAGTTATATCGAATAACGAAAACATTATAAAAAACTTTAATTTGATCATGGTTATGGCTCAAATTATATCAAATCGTGTACATCTTTAAAATCACCAACTTAGTTGTTATATCCCTTATTGATGCAAGCGCCCAACTAGTTAGTGTGTTTAGTGTGTGTATTTCAAAGGGCTTCTAGTTTAATGATACCCTCTTAACTTCTCTATAAGAGGTATTGGGTTTAAATCGGGTCAAAGCATATTTGCTGAGACAATGTCAGGGGGTTTACCCAGTTGTTGGGTTCCTCCTGAGATGGGCTCGGGCGTATGCCCTAGAGCGTCAAATCCGATGTGACGGTTGAAATACCGTCTTAGTTGTCGTCGTACCAATCCGTTTAAAAAAAAAGTTATGTGTGTATATAATTTTCTAAATTTTGCGTCCTGCTTCAAGTTAATTTTAGGCAACATCTTCTTGCGTTGCTTTTCCAATGCAAATCTTCGCATAAAGCACGATGGTTTAATTAACTTATAAAATCATAAAAAAGAATAATTAGTCTATCAATATCATGTGTTATATATTTGTTTATAGTTATATTGGTAAAATAATGGTTATTAACTTATGTGTTTCATAAAAGACAAAAATTTTATTGCAATATTAAAAGTAAATTTGGAACTTCAACTCGAAGTATAAAAATATTTTGTCATAAAATTATGGTTGTCACACAATATTTTTAAAACCGAACTAAACATCAAACTAGCAATCTTACAGATTTATTAATCAGATAAGTCATATTTTTATTATCACACCATATGTTCGTACATAAACTAGAGGTTTACTTCATGTGTTACAGTGATAACCCCATATTGAACAGAAAATTACATGATATCTACTCAATTAAAATTATACAAACAAAATATTGAGTTATATCACTATGTTGATTTATGTATTTGATCACGATAGCAGTAACAATATCATAAATAGCATAAAAACCAAAAAATCTGGTCATAACGGGTATTAGTTCGTCCTAAAACAATAAATAGTGTCAATCGCAACAAATATGAACCCAAATATAAGCTTAAAACATAAAATAAATAAATATTTAATTATTATTATTATTATTTTTTAATTAGTTTCATTATATTAGAAATGATAATATTTAATTATTTTTTAACATCACGAGATCTTCGTGTGCTAACAATGGTGGACCAGAAAATGCAGCCAAGGTCGATTCCTCAACCATCGTGAGATCATATCCCCAGATCAGAGAAAACCGGATAAAATATAAACTCTCTTATCTTCTCACGTTTGAACCCTTGAATGTTAAATTATTTAACTTAAAAAATGTTCCTATTTTTTTATTCTTGTAGTTGAAAAATTCATGAAAAGTTTTTTTAACATCAAGGGAACTTAGCGTGCTAACCATAGTGTACCGGGTGATGTAGCCAAGGTCGATTCCTCGACCGTCGTGAGACCATACCCCCTTACAAGAGGAACACGTTTAAATCATAGACCATATCCTCTTTTGAGGTCTGAACCCTTGAATGTTAATTATTTTTAATAAGAATTGTTATTATTTTTTTATTCTTATAGTTGAAAAATTAATATAGAGAAAAAAAATTGTGGCAAAATCAATAATCGAACACGGGATTTTCCATTTGATTTAGACAAATAAATGCTATCATTGCTCACATTATTAGCTATTTACATAAAACAAAAATGATAAAAAAAAATTATTGTTGTTTATAAGTGATCTATAAGACCACGCGCAGTGGTTCCCCGCCCCCTCCCGGGGGTTGCTCACTTCGACAGCCAACAGCGGAAACACCGCCCCCCCCCCCCAAGCAGCTCCACGGCCCCCGCTCCCTGCCTTGTTTCTCGCATTCTGATTGGTCCACGGCAACAGACCACTGTGGGGAAGGGTTTAAACGAGGAAGGATTTTCAGTGGAGTGATCACTATGAGGGTTTAAAGTTTTCAGTGTATTGATGACGTGGCAGGAAATTTCGGTAGGGAAGGATTTTCAGTGGGGTGACCGCTGTGGATAGCCTAAATGTGTTAAAACTAATAATATTTATCCAAAATCATATGGGTGACATTGTCTATCACAAGACTTTTCATGTTGGATAAATATAATTTTTATAAACAAAAATGAAATAGAGATAATATTTAAAAAAAAAAAGAGGTTATGGGTAAGTGACAAGGAAAGTGTTAAGAAGCAAGTTGGATGTAAAACTTATTAAAAACAAATCATACCTATTTATAGTTAATAAATGAATGATATATTGATATTATATTAAAATATATTTATTTATTGTTAATAAATGAATAATATTTATATTAAAATATATCAATTTATGGTTAATAAATGCTATTATATATTTAGAGAAAAAGAGTGGCGAGTGGAGTTGGTTGTTTAATGGGGATAAATAAGATAATAATGTAAAAGACCGACCACGTTTTCTTATTATCTGAACGGCTATATAAGCAACACGTGTATTAATCCATGCCGTTGGATAGGCACGTGAGAACACGCTAAAGATAAGCTGTAGATCATATAGCCGTTACTCATTGCCTATTCCTTACCTACCCTCTAACCTACTATCGAAAGCAGACAATAAACTTTGCTAACCAAAGGGCTTATAGCTCAATGGTACCCCTTGACTTCCCAAATGGGAGGTCTTGGGTTCGAGTCTTGGCTAGAGCAAAAATTGCTCAGGCTGAGCTAGGGGGTTTTCCCAGTGTGGGTTTCCTCCTAGATGGAGGTGTCATGGTACACATTTAAACGAGGGGTACTAGACATTAGCTGTTCAAAAAAAAATACATACACGCTACATTACGATATTTTTTTTGAACGGCTTCGTAGTTGGTACAACGACATCCAAGACGTATGGGTGTGTTTTTTACCCGAACCCGAAGAACCAACCCGAAAAACACGTATCCGAACCCGAAAAACCCGAACCCGAAAATACCCAACCCGAAAAAGCTTATTACCCGAACCCGAAAAATTAGAATGGTTCGGTCCTTGGGTACCCACGAGGTTTGTTCGGGTAAACCCGAATAACCCGAACTAGGGTTCTAAGGGGCGGTAACATTTTTTTTATTTTCAAATCCTCTATATGTTTTGATATTATTGAAGAAATGTATGTTTTAGTTAAACACGTTTTAGTTATGTTATGGTTAAACATTTAAAATTTTTAAGAAAATATATGTTTTGGTTAAACATGTTTTAAATTTATTTGTTTGAAAAATAGAATTTTGTTTTTCAAGTATTACCCGAGAACCGTTTAACCCAACCCGATTAAACCCGAGAACCAATTAAACCGAAGTTAAATGGTTCGGTTCTCGGTTCCAATTTCATATTACAAAAACCCGAATAACCCGACCCGAACAACCCGAAACCCGAGGAACCAACCCGAACGACACCCCTACCAAGACGAGATTTCAACCGTCCTATCGGATTTGACGCTCTGGGGCGTATGCTCGAGCCCACCCCAAGAGGAACCCCACAACTGGGTAAACCCCCTGACCTTGCTTCAGCAAATATGCCTCAGCCCGGATTCAAACCCAAAACCTCCCATAAAAAGTCAAGGGGGTAACCATTAGGCTAGAAGCCCTTGGTTACGCTATATTACTATGTATTTGAAGATTCATAAATATTCTATTTAATTTTAAGACTTTAATTATTTATAATTTTTAAAATACCTGATACGATCTTTTAAATATAATATAAATCCAAATAAGTTGTTAGAATTAACCTATAGTTAAGTTCACATTTATAGAAAGTGTATTTAAAATTTAATAGTATTATTTAAAGTAAAATTACGGTTTTACCTCTTATGATTTAAATATTTTAGTTATTTTAACCTAAAATATAATATTCAATTAATGTAGTTCATGTGATTTAAAAAATAAATGTTTTGGCTCCTAACAATAGTTAGGTTTGTGAGTTAAAACCGTTAGAATAATTTGGTTTGTGGATTCAAATAGTTAGTATTTTAAACCACAGGGATTACATTGATAAAAAAAAATTCTATTTTGGGTTAGAATAATTAAAAACACTTAAGTCACAAGAGTCAAAACTGTAATTTATTTTATTATTCGATATGAGATCATTTAATATGAAACAATAAATCAAAGTTTAAGTGTTCTAAGAACATATTGTATCCTTAAAAATAGGGCTGTAAACGAACCGAACGAGCCTTTGTTCGTGTTGGTTTGTTTAACTTTTAACTTCTTCACGAACGATTCACGAACGCTAACCAAACGAAAACTCTTGTTCGTGTTTGTTCATTAAGGAATTTAGTTTGTTCACGAACGGTTCACGAACGCTAACGAACACATATGATTTAAACAATATAAATCAACATTCTTAATTTCAATCATCGGAAATAATCATTTATAAATATATAAATTAAAATATTATAGCATTAAACTAAAAATAACTTAAATATTATGATATTAAACTAAAAATAAAAAACAAAAAATATACAACACATCAAATGAATAAATATAATAAATGAACTTAACCGAACATAAACGAACGTGTTATCGAACGTTCACGAACACAAATGAACGAACACGACCTGTGTTCATGTTCGTTCATTTAGCTAAACGAACGGAATTTCTTGTTCGTGTTCGTTCATTTATTAAACGAACGAATATAAACGAACTTTCCGCCGAACGGTTTACGAACTGTTAGATGAACGTTCGGTTCGTTTACAGCCCTACTTAAAAACATTAATTTAGTAAAACAGGTAGATTTTAATTGCTCTAACAACCTATTATATGTGGCATTAGAAACATTAATTTATTTAAACCGGTAGATATGTATATATTCTTTGAGATCACTTCAGAATCTTGAACAAATAACATAAAAGCTTCATAATAATGTGGTTGTTACATTATAACTACAATTGGATAACATATAAAGATTCTTGTCATTTGATGTGAAACATGTAAATTATAAGAGTAAGCAAACACTAGAAATATATTTCCTCTATTACATTAATCTTTAACAAGCAAAAGATATCAAAGGTAAGTAAGAAAAACAACAAAGTTATGATTTTATATTTATCAAAAAAAATAACATTCTTACTGGTATGTTTTAATAATTATTTTTAGTATATTATTGAGTTGATCGATATTTAACTAAATAAGGGTTTGTGTTGTAGTTCTGCTAATGCATATTTTGCTCTATGTTAAATCTTAGAGTTTTACAAATTATGAGTGTTATATGTGACTAATGGGTAGAGTCATCATCAGGCCTATAAACCAACCGAACAGTTCATGAACTTTTCGTCAAATGTTTGGCGGGAAGTTCCTTTATGTTCGTTTAACTAAATGATTGAAATGAACACGCCTAGTGTTTGTTTATTTATGTTCATAAACTGTTCAGTTGTGTTTGTTAATCTTTGTTTATGTTCGTTTAACTATCTAATTTATGGATGATAAGTATTTACATTTAAGAGTCTTGTTGTTTGCGTTCGTTTGTTCTTGTTCAATTGTGTTTATTGATGTTTGTTAAATTGTGCTCATTAATGCCTGTTCAATTGTGTTTGTTTACATTTGTTCAATTACATTCATTTATGTTCATCAGTTCATGGTTGCAAAAGTCGGCCTCCAATGCCGAGTACTCGTTACAAGAAGTTGTTCCGAGGCCGATTACTTTTTGAGTATTACCCGAGTATTCCTCGCCTAGGCCTAGTACTCTCCGATTACTCGCTCCAAAGTGTTGTTTCGACTAGGGAGCGCCTGGCGACTTTTGCAACCTTGATTATGTTTTTTCGTTTATTTTGTTTCCTTTGTATTTATTTATTCTCATGAACAGTTCATTAATTTTCTGATGAACGAACACTAACAAAAAATCATGTTCATTAATATGTTTATGTTCATGTTCATCTTTATGTTCATATTCAGTTAAATTTAAATAAACGAACACGAAATGGATGCATTCGTATTCATTTAATTCGTTTATATTGAGACAATAGAATAATTTATTTGTGAGGCTAATCTCAAATTATCACGCATGTTTCTAAACAAAGAAGTCAGAAATGGTTTTGGCTAGTTGTCTACTTACAGCCTACATATGGCTAGGAGTTGGTAACGTTAGTCTGTGCATTGACTTGGTCAAATTGTGAAAAAATACTTTTACTGTTCTGATCAACTTTATTCTTTGCTTTCTTTTTAGTTTTTTTTCTTTAGCTGTAAACTACCAAGCCACCAACCTTTTTTTTTTGTCAACCTCAAATTATACATCAATATCTGTTTGTATAATATAAAATGTGCAAAACTAACAATTGGAAATTTTGATTTTTTATATATATTATAAGTTGCGTATGTAATATTATAAATTATTAAGCTTTATAAGACCATGTTTTTTGAAAGTGAATGACTGAGACATGAAAGACCTTAGTAACGCCTCTATGGGGCCCTTTACCCACTACAGCCTGGGCGTGGCAGGGCATGATAACCATTGGCACTATGGTGGTCACGGGTGAGGGGGAGACCTTTGGAATTAAGTTGTTCCGTGATTTGGCGTGAGAACCGGGATGCTCGGAAGCATCGATTGCACACATTGGGAGTGACAAAAGCGTCCCACAACTTGGCGATGCTCTCATCAATGAATCGACCATCAACATCCTACAATAATATTTGATTCAATAGCCTCTAATGATCTTGGATATTACATGTGTGCTTTGGTGTTTCCGGATCGAATAATGATAAAAATGTTTTAGATCAATCGCTGATATTGGATGACATCTTAAACGGAGTTGGGGGTCTTCATTTTTTATGTTAATGATACATACTACAAATATCGATACAATCTTGCCAATGATATTTACCTCGAATATGTTACATTTGTCAAATCATTTACATGTAGAATTTGGCATATAGTGTTAAATCTATGTAAGATTTGAGAGAAAAGTAAAATTCGAGACGCTATATATACTTGTATTATTTTACCTAATATGATTTTGGAGGATAAAGAAAAAGTTATTTGTCATAATTATGAAGATATAAACGATCATGTTGCAGATGTTACACCGAATGAAAGAATTACAATATGCGTCGAGATCTAAAGTAGGGAAATACATAACATGCTTAAATGAGATTTGATTGAACATGTCTTGAAAAATCAAAATGAAAATTTTTAATAATGTTTATTTTTAGTTGTATATGTAACTTGTTTAATTTTTTTTGTTTAAAAAAAGTATGTAATTTTATTTTAATGTTTAATATATGGCTTTAATTAAAAAAAAAGAAAATCAAATACTAAAATATTAAATAAAGGTGATGATTACAATGAAGTGATTAAGGGGTGATGGTTACACATATGTAAGTGAAGATGGGTGATGGTTTTAGTTGTTTACGTCACGCTAACATTAAGTGATAAGTACGCATAGCCTAATATATTGCAATGTATTTTCTATACTTTTATTTTTACTAACTTGATGTTAAAATTTTTAAATCATGTTCAGGTTGACAAGTCATGTCAGATTATAGAGTAATTCCGTAATTTGGCATTGTCATAGTTCACAAAAAAATATATATATCGTGACTCACTTTGGATTCAAACCCTAAACCTGTTTTATAAGAAGTATACATATTTTTTCCAATAATTATTACATCAACTTCAATTTTAGTGTTATAAATTCTTTTTCATAATATTAGTGGGGCCACTTCAAAAAATCTTATGGGACAGAAGAAATTTCACAATATACATTTTATTAACGAGTAAAAATTCAATGACGTCCCGTTGCTCTGAACCCATTCAAATAGGCCCGCCCATGTTTACTCTTAAAGTCTTGTAAATGTTAGAACATTTGGTAGTTAAATATGATTGAACGTCCTTGGATTGTCTTAATTGATACCCAAGCAAAGTGTGGTATTATGGCACCAATGATAATATTTTATTATATCATAATATATTTGAAGGCATCAATCGATGATCACATTGAATTCGACTCCATCATCGGTGTGGTATCTGAAGGCACCGATGATGACATTATACTAAATTGAATGGATTTCATTAGTGAGTTACTAATGCACCAATGAAGATAACATATAACGTATTGAATCGAATGGGTTAACCGTTATGACATTTGAAAGCATGGATGTTGACATTGTATTGGATTCCATGGGTGTGATGTTTAAACGCGTCAATGATGATACTAAATTAAATGGGTTCCATCAATGTCTCCCTAACGAATCGATGAAATTTAGCTGGTTCTATCATGGTGATTATATAAAGCACTTATGATGACATACTATTGATTTGAATGAATTTCATCAATGTGTCATAAGACACCTATGATATTGTGAATTGAATTATGTACATAGTAGGTATCATTCTTTGCCATTTGACTTAATTTAATACAAATTGTTTTGTAAATTGCCCAAATTGACTATATTATAATTATTATATAAAGAAAATAACAGAATAGTATAGCTTTGTTACATTTTATTTTGGCTCGCCATGTTTGAATCATATCCTACCTAATTTTCTTTTGATTTTTTGGTTTTTGAACCTAAGCTCAAAATATAGGATTTAAAACTTAAGCTATCTATTCATGTAGTTTTTAAAAAAGAAAATTATTTTTACCATGACATATATATATATATGTATATATATTTTTTGCTTTTGAACAAACTATCGTAACTTTTTTATACATATTTAGCTTATGTAACTTCATACGCTACTCTATAAGACGTGTAATTTATTTAAAACTAGCACGTTTCTAGCTATGTTTTCGAGTTTCTTGACGTTTGTTTTTACAAAAACTGTCAACAATTAGGATATCATTTTTAATTTGCGTTTTGATATTCGAGAAGAAGGTGCCGGCGCAATGTGTGGGTGAACTAGTTATTATAAATTAGTTATGTTTGAAATCTCAACCATTGGATCAACTCGTTCTTATTACTTATTAGGCTACAACTGGGCCAAATTGGGCCAATATAGTCCAATTTGTTTGATCCTTCAACAGTTCAACAAACTTTGACCGATCTTTGTTACAAATTGATTTTCTAAGTGAGCATAGGTACATTTTTTAAAATATATTTTGCTCCCAAATGCGATTTCTAACCGAAGTTAAAACTTAAAAGATGTATCACTAGAAAAACTAAACAAACAAGTAGGATTGAATTCCATAAAAGATTCAAGACATTATACATTCATGGTCAAGTAGGAATCATGTGTATTATTCGTACGTTTATCCAACATACATAACTATATAATGTGGCACCGTTTGATGCATATAATGTATATATTTGTCAACCCTTGATGAACAAAAGTAAAATTGAAATAATTTTAGTGTTTTTTACTTCTTTTTTTTAAAAAACATTGGGTTGACCGGTTAATAAGACATTATGAGTCGGGGGTCTTATTAGAAGTAGTATCTTATCTTACCCTCCTATGACTTTATTTTAGCTTTACTAATCTACTACTACTAATAAAAGAGTAACTCAAACGACACATGTCATTTAACTAGGCTGTCCACATCATTAACATGCCACGTGTCACTCATATACATATGCCACGTATGCCATTTTGACAAATGTCACAACCACAGTCAATAATGACTTTAAATAATAACGGTCACTTAAATACCTTCCCTAATTTATCTAAAATTAATTATAATTGTGTATAATTGAGATTAATAATGACTTTAAATAATAACGGTTTCCAATTAATAAGCATTTCAAAACATTTCTAATGTCTTTAAAATCATAATTTATTATGATTATTATAATAATCACTATCAAAATTTGGATTGTATTTAAGATATCCGGTATTTAACATATGGTCAATTGTATGTTACATTATCCAGGGTGAAAAGTATTGATGGATTAAAACTTTTAATTTTAAACAAAGATGGAAAAGTTGCAAGTACAACAACAAACGTTGTATTTAAGGAAATTTTTGAAAGCTTATGAACAAATTCTTGTGACTTTTAATTTTAATTAATGATGTTTTGTGTCACGTATAAATTGTTATGTTAAAGGTAATTATAAATTATCGTTAACTGTATCTTAACTCTATATCAACCCGTGTGTTACACTGGTTACTAACCTATTAGTGAGAAATGCTTGAGTATAAACATATAATGTGTATGTAGAGAAGAAATGGTTGAAGAGATGCAAAGCCAATCGAGAAAATGGTGATTGATATTTGATAGAAACCCACCACACAGAAAACAAATTCTTTATATATGAAAGGATTATGGTTGGAATAGGTCTATTTGATTATAATTTATTTAAGCTTAAGCCTAAAAATTTAAAATCCATTTCAAAACATACATCCTCAAAACAAAGTACCCAAGTGAATCCATTTCTGAGACTGAGTTATTAAAATAGAATTAAATCTTCAATTGGGTGCATGGTAGTCTTGTAAACCACCTTTTGCATTTATTTTATTTCATTTTTTAAGAATTTTGTTGCTTGCTAGACTTTATTTGTAAACACAAATGACAATATCATATCCTAGAGGTGCGCAAATCAGGTTTTTTTTGAAACAGGTTCCGGTCAACAAAGTCAAGAACCATTTCCGGGTTTTGACCGGTTCCAACAGGTTTTTTGTCAGTTCTGGGTTTTGACCGGTTCAGACAGGGTTTTTGCCAGTTGCGGTTCAAATTTGTCTGAAAAACCAGACCCGTTTGTACCTACCGGTTTAGTTATGACCGGTTCCGTTTCTAGT
The DNA here is from genome assembly GCA_009363875.1 of Mikania micrantha. Lineage (NCBI taxonomy): Eukaryota > Viridiplantae > Streptophyta > Magnoliopsida > Asterales > Asteraceae > Mikania > Mikania micrantha. Next base: position 20,923,338 of record CM018692.1, read on the forward strand.
TGTTGGTTCCGGTTCTTTTTTTTGCCCACCTTTATCAAATCCTATATCAGAATAACTTTGTAGCTTAGAAGACTTTATTTGCATTATGCTTTCAAAATAGGATGACCATGGCTTAACTAGAAGGTATACTAACTTATACATACCACTTATAATAAAATATATGAATTGTTGTCTCAATAATTTGGCTTCATAAAAAATGATAAACTTAAAGGGTTTCACTTGTTATAGCTTATAAAACAAAAATTAATAAAATGACAGACCAAAGAGTGAAAGTAGAGAGGCTTCAAACATTAAATGATTTAGGCATGTTTTGATAGCTGAAACAAGCCATGTATAAAAAAACAAAGACAAAAAGAAAGAAAAAAAGTTTGTATATCTTGATCACATGACACAATGCAAGAACAAGGACAAGGTATAAGGTTTACACACTGTGTTTTTTCAAAATAGTATGACTCCAACCAACCAACCCACCCCCAAAACACAATTTAACTCCAAAATAAAAATCAGCAGCTACCTGTATTGACTACCAGAACCACCCTCAAATGTAAATTGTACAATTCCCACTTAAAACAATGCAAAACATCATATTTAACCATATGATGACCATAATTTCATTTTTATTTAGTCTTTCTTAGTCCCTGTTTTTGTAGGGACAACACCTTCTACCTTGAGAGCTCTAGGATCAAGCGGAATTGACCCCACAGTTAAAAACGCAGAGGATTCAGCAACCCCCTTCACTTTGACCGGCATTGACCCAACGGTCAACACATTGCCAACTTCTGCAGAAACCCCACCACTTGTACCCTGCTGCTCTGAAGCTAATGCGAGTGAACTAATACGTAAAATGTCATCTTTTGGTTTTCCATCAATTAACTCGTTTTTTTCAATATTATTTCTATCTGGAGTATTTATATCATTTTCCTTGCCAGATTTGTCTTCTGAAGCCAAACCATAGAAACTAGTAAGCTTGCGTGGAGGATGTAGAACAGGCACAAATACTGGGGTGCCAAAACTTTTAATTAGTAACCGTGCTTTTTCTTCTTGCAAGATTTTTTGTCGGTTCTCATAATACATGAAATCATCAAGTAAAGATGTCTTCTTTGGGTAGTTCTTGAATACTTTCAACATTTCTATACCCTTCTTATATTTAATCTGCATATAACCTAGTATTAGAAATACTAAATGTTTAAACCAAAAAAAGAACGAGCTACTAGATAGAGAAGTAACCTCTTGCGTGTCACGACTATTTGTCACTGGTTTATGCTCATTGTTCTCTAATATTATGTGCCGGAAATGGGGATTAGGTACATCTTTTATAATATGCCACTTCACTGGGAAACTTCCACTCCATTTATCTTGCTGCCAAAAGTCCATATCTTTGTGAAAATCTACACGCCCAGTCATTTCAGCAATTCCACAAAACTGCCCGCTTGCATTAACCTATTAAAAAAGAAGAAAAAAACATAAAAATATATCTTTAAACAAATTAAAGGGAATACAATAAGGAGATATTTCTACTGCTACAACTTACAGAGAAAAAAAGAAAGATAGGACAGCCTTTGGAGTCCACTAGTGATAACTTCTGGGCTTCTTCATAGGCATTATTCAGCTTCTTGTTTCCATTAGGTGTTGATGACCATACATTATACTTGATGCTTTTATGAACATCATCTTCACTATATGATTTTATAACAAAGAACTTTGCATTCACATATTCAACAGGAAAATCATCCTTGTTAAACTGGTCCGTGAAAATTGTAATATTTCCTTGGGCGTCAACGTTTCCAGCCATAGTCGAGTAGGCTTTGACGGTCAGCTGAGTATTTGATGTGGTTGTTCTAGGACCACGGTTCTGTTCACCCAAACTATTGGGATTTCCAATCGAATCATTGGTGAGTTTACCAAAAGGTAACTTTGAACGAACTTTATCAACTACCACCCGTTCATTATCACTTGAACCTAAACTAGATAAACCATTACCGGAAGGAACAGTAATTTTAATCTGGTTATGATTACGAGTAATCTTCCCATTGTCCATAGCTTCAGCACCTCGACCCTGTTCAAAACTCAAAAATCAGAACACAGGTCTTAAAATAAAGGGAAGAAAAGGAAGTTCAGAAAACAACCAAATGAAAAAGATAATACCTGAACTTGTGATGAAGCTGGACCAGAAACACTGATAGAAGTGACCCCACTACTGGTTGCAGTTATCTTACTTGGGGCACCTTTACTTTTCAAACTTTCTGAAGCTTTACCAGGGGCGTTTGTGTGATTTGTAGAACCCCTTCCTGGATTCATGGTAAATGTTGCAGTGGCTGACAATGAGCCACTGTTGACACCTGATGGGTCGATCCTATTAGCAGTAGATGCGACCATATCCATAAATTGGTCTGTAGTACCATTCACGTAGGTGTCTGTGGCTGGTTGAACAACCATGGGAAAATAAGTGGGTGAAGTGGAAGTATTATCATAAGAGGGAACATAATATTGCTGGGCTGCCACAAAAGAGCCATCAGCTCCAATCATGGCACCAGGAATGTAAGGATTGTATGGATTATATGGAGACTGTGCATATCCATAGCTAGGTGTATAATACACATAAGGCAAACTTTCTGTTTGTGTGCCCTGCAAAAATAAAGTGGATATTATAAGTAATCAACATTAACAAAACCTTGTCCAATAGACACAAAGGTATTATAAGATCATATGCTTACTATAAACTGAACATTTTGACCATCCACACTAAAAACTCTATGGTGGTCATCCCAATCACCAGGCGATTCCAATCCTGTTAGTTGAAAGATATGAATATTGAGTCCTTGCAAAGTACTGAGTTGTAAAAAACAGGCATATATGACCAACATGAAACTTACCTGTACAAATATAGCCGTAACCAGTAGGAGAAGGATAATACATGCCCTGATCAACAACAAACTCTTGAGCACCTTCGTTATACATGGCTTTGATTGGTTCAATAAGAGAAAATCTTAATTGAGAATTAGAGTCAGTAGTGCGTTGAAACTGGAAGAAAAAAGAAGATTAGCAACATATCTAAACATGCTTGTTCAATGTTGATTTTTTTGCATTTCATATATGTTTAACATTTTCAATTTAATTACCAGGTAAACATCTGAATTTCCATGGTCGGTAACATTATGGTATTATACACTGTAAAAGCATATGCAAACACATAGACATTTTTTATCATAACAAACATCCAAGATATGATCCAAGGCAATCTATAAAACTTTCTGATTATAATGTTAATAAATACTAAAACACATCAGTAAAAACAATGAAACCAACTAAAACAGTCCATGAAAATCAATACATTTACAATCAATAACACGGTCAGGGTATTATAAATCTTAAAAGTTTCAAGCTTCCTGAATTCCTAGCATCATAAAAAGTCTACAATGCTCAAGTAACACACACTAAAGTTGTCAAGTAACGCCAAACTTAACCAACCACAACAGTACAAATTCCAAAAGATCAAACACGCTAAGAGGGTAGATATAGATACCCAAAAGCACTCGTTTATCAACAGACTCGCAATCATAACTTTCACAAAAAAAAAAAAACAATATAAACACAAATATCAAAACTAATATAATCATAAACACAAAAACAAACATCAACAAACACACAACTGACAAATTAGTAAGAAAAATCCAAGCCTCAAAACCTCTCGTTTATCATAATCAAAAGAGGAATAGGATTAAAACGATCAGAATCAACAAAACACATAAGAAATCGAATCAGTCACTGCATACGCGATTAGAAAAAGAAGACGAGCATACCTTGCGTACGAAGAAACCAAAACAGAACTGGTTTAAGACATGGATAGTTGAATTAGGGCAAAATTGCAGATACAGTTGAACATGGCATAAATTTGGGGGGAAAATTTCAGAAAACCCTAACCCTAAGAGAGAGAGAGAGAGAGAGAGGGGAGAGAGAAGGGTGGGAGGGAAGAAGAGAGAAATTGAAACGAAAATGTTGGATGAAGAAACGAAGGGGGAAAATGATAAAAAGAGACAAAGGATTGATTCGCTGGATCCGACGCCTTTACTTATTTGTGGTGGGGAGTATTACAAAGCAACCCAAGTATCCTTTCTACGACGTCGTTTCATTTTCCTTAATCTTATTATTTTTACCTTAGGATTATTCAAAAACAAAATTATAAAATTAATAATTTTTTTTATTAAGGATATGTGTAGTGTAAACTATAAAGCCCCGGTTACTACACATAGGCGTTATGTAAACAACTAACACAGTCATCCTCTTATCACTTCATGTTATGACAACATATGTTATCATCATCCGTTCATCAAGTTCAAATCATCCATTCTCTTTTTCCCATTTCTTCTTCATTCACGCCGTGATCATGGTCACGCCCCAATTATGGTGGTGTTGTAATGGTAGAGGAGGCATGATAGGGGCTTGAGAGGCCTCACTTGGTGAAGGTCCCGAACTCACGCCTCACTATAGATACCCTAAAAGCAAGTGTTTTAACAAATATAAATTTTCTATTCTGAAAAATAATAACATGATGATTCAGCTAACCCATTAAGTTAAAAACTCGCAATTTAAAAAAATATGAGTATTAACCCATAACAAATTTTTAACATTTGATAAGAAAATTTTTAAGGTTAGCGATTAACCAATATTCTTTTGTATTAAAATTGTAGCTAATTGTTGATTTTTTTTAAATAATGATAAGAAACTTAAAGAGGAAAATGAAAACTATTTGTGGGAGTATGCTTGTAGAACTTCTAATTTATGTATGATAAAAAGACAAAATAAAAATATTTATTTATTAAACATAAGGCATAGAATGTTGTCAAACCACAAGAATGCCATTTTGGTCTAAAATAAATTAAAATATTCTAGAAAGACCTAGTTGTTTATAGAATTTTATTTATAGGTCAATTCTTGCATCCGTTCCAAAAATACAATGGCCTTCAATATAATATATTTTAATAATAGTTTATTTGATTGAAATTTGTGTTTAAAAAAATAGACCAAGTTAGCGAATAACTTTAAACCACCAATTTAACTTAAATACATAACTGACATAATAAATTAAAACACAACAAGCTAAGACATGAAACATGAAATATGTAAAAATTGTATTTAAAAAAACTAGACTAACAAGTTAGCGATTAACTTTAAACCACCAATTTACGTACTTTGTGTTGCGTTAATGTCAAAAAATAAAATAACTTAAATACATGATTGACATAATGGATTAGACACAACACGTTAAAGCATGAAAAATGAAATATGTAAACTTGAACACAACCCTTTTAAAATAGCTAAATACAATATAACATGTCAACAGTAAATAACCGTTTAAAATAAATTTAATTTTAAATTATAAATTATAAATAGGTTAACGAGTTTACATGTTTAGACACGAACATAAACAAGTCTTAATGTCTCAACATATTGTAGACACGATACATGTTAAGGATAAACACGAAAAATGTTAAAATCATGTTGTATCGTGTCATGTTAACATATTCATGTCTGAAATTGTCAGTCCTACGACTTGAATGAAATATTTAACACAGCTCGTTTCCAAACAAACCTTTACAAAATTAAATGAAAATGAAAATGTATTATACCATAACACTCATTTATTCAAAGCTAATCTGATCTAAGATATTTATTCTTGTGAAGAAAATAATTTCTCAACTGTGTTATGTTTTTTGTATCAATTGTTGTTCTTAGTATGTGGGTTATACTCGATTTAACTAACTAATTAACTAACTTATCCAGTATGTTCCCATTTTTTAATAGTGTCTGAGGTGACACTCGATTTAATTGTGAAGAAATGAATAGAATATCAAATATTAAATTTTAAAGGGTGTTTGGATCCATGTTAGAAAATCATGCAGGTAATTAGGAAGAAACTTTGCTTTCTTTATCTAATTTTCTCTCTAAAAATTTTAGATAACCTAGAATGGTTTTCGTTTTGCATGTCAAGGATCTCGGTTCTTAGGCATCAACAAGAGCAAAATCATCTGTAAGCAGATTATCGAATTATGTACGAAATTATCTACAATTCTTCTTTTCAAAAATGAAGGTGATTGAAGGAGAAGAATTGTTCTTGCAAGCATTGGCAGGGTCAATCAATCTTTCTATCAGAAGAATTTGTTGCTACATGTCACACATTTTGATTAACAAACATATAAAGACATTTGGAACTTCAATTTAACTTTTGATCACTCTCATATATCGTCGCGGAACCGAAGGTAATGGACCTTGCAAGCAGCATATTTAGGTTTTTTCATGATTGTTATGATGATTAGAGCCATAACTGTGAGTTTGATCGTGTCGTGATAAGAATTAAAATTGAGATAAGAACTTTAGTTTGAAGATTCTTGTGTTGGGGTGTTTGAACTTAGTGATTAAAATGAGCATTTAGAAATTTACTTGGTAACTTGGACAAGAAATTTGTTTTTAAATAAAATACACTAATCAAAAACACTTAGGAATGATTCAAAAAAAAATAAACATAAACACATAGGGCCGTTTGGTTGGTCTGAATCATCAAGTGCTGAATGGTTAAAATGTATGAATGGTTAAGAGGGTCTAAACCATTAAGTGCTGAACCGATTAAGACGGTTTGGTTGCACATCTAAATAAAATTAAAAGAAAACTATTTTTTTGTTGAAAACCATAGTCGCTCGGTATCGCCCATCGTTCGAGGCCATCGCTGCCCATCTCAACTCCAGCCGATCGCTGCCCATCGCCGCTCGTTTCAACCCCAGCCCCCGCCGCAGCCCCTTCGAGTAAATCGCAGCCCGTCGCAACCCCAACCCCATCGTTCGAGGTTCGAACCCTAAAACCAGAACACTCGGTCGTCGAGTGAATCGTCGAGCTTCAGTAAAAGATCGCAACCCCTTCGATTTCGCCCTTCGGTGTGGCGGTGTGGCGATGAAGAAGGTGGAGAAAGGCAGAAGCGACGGTGCGGTGCGACAGGGGTGACGGGTGTGTTGATTGGAACCCATTCAGGCAGTGGCGGTGGTCATCCAGACGTTTCCAACCTCCTCTCTTTCTCATTCAGACTCAATCTCAAGTCTGAACCATTCAGACCTTGGTTCAGACATTGGAATCCATTCTAATGTGTTTTTTTCCAAATACACGGTCTTAATCTGAACCATTCATATTCAAATCATTAAGATCCAAACAAACAACCACTTAGTCTAAATGATTCTTCATGTGTGAAGAAAACTCATAAAGACACTTCGATCAAGTATCCGAATTCTAAAGAAAAATCATTTTATTGATAATCCAAGACCATACATATAGATAGACAGAACTGCAATTTATTTGCTAAATAGACGGATTCATAAAAAAAATTATAACTATACTTAACAATAAAACGCTCTGAAAAGCCCACATACGACGAAGACTTTTTGTTGCCATCAGAAAAAAGAGGTCCCAACCCTATTATTATAGGAACTGGAAGTGAAAGAAAATGTATTATCCACGCATATTGATATGTCTGACTATTGCTAGTGAGTACTTGATCTGATAAATCAAGGGTTAGTTGGTGAGAAAATTTACAACAAATGTCTTAGAATATTTGTGAATGAGAAAATGTCTCAAATATAAACATTTGCGAATGAGCAAATGACTCAAGAACGAACATTTGTGAATGAGTAAATGTCTGAAGTAGGTTCAATTGGAGATGAGTAAATGACATGTTTAAGCATTTGCGGATAAATGAATGTAACATTTGCCGATAAAATAAATGACTTGGAATCATAATAAGATTGATAATTTTGTTAGGATATTAGTGAGTTGTTGATAAAGATCAAGTTAGTTACTATATACTATTATTAATAGTGCATTACATTGGATAGGGTGAGTTGTATGAGTCACTTTTAAATGTTTTATTTTTTAAGCGCTAATATGTATACGATGGCATAGTACTGCAAAATGCAGCGGATAATACAACATTTAAGATTGATGATATTAAAGATTAACATGGTTTGGTTTTTAACCATAACCATAAGAAAAACAATTTTTTTTTAATTTAGTAATCAACTAAAAATAACTTTAACTCTTAACATAAAAGACCAAGGGATTGTTTGGTAACATCTGAATGGGTTTAAATAAATCTGAATCTGAATGGATCAAATTCAGACCGTTTGTTTCACTTAAAAAAATCATGTCTGAATGAGAGTCCACATCTGAATGGATGTCTGAATCATTCAGATCTCACAAGAAGTCTGAATGAAAAAATTAAATCTAGGGGTCCTTTTTATCATTTCATTTTTAACCCTAATTTCCTTTTCCTAGTCTGCTTCACGACCAAACACCCCTACCGCAGCTTCTTTTGGTTGTCTCCCTCTTCCCGTCATCGCCCTCATCAACCTCGCGACCAATCTACAGTCGCCGCTCTCTAATCTACAGTCTTCACCCTCTAATCTACAGTCTTCGCCCTCTAATCTACAGTCATTGCACCTGTCGATCGCCGGAAACCGCCTCGCCACCATTGCATAGCCACGCCTCCACACAGCCACCGTCGGATCTGGTTTTCAAGAATATTATCAAGATGAAGCCTAGTTGTTATACCTGTAAAAATTTTAGTCTTATAATTCAGAATAATTCGGGATAATGAATAATTCAAAATAGTTAGGAATATTCGCGTATATAAATTTCTACGATTTGATGAACTTAATAGTGAATAATAATGATTTATATTTAATTATTGTTATTCTATTATCATATGCTATTAACTTTTGAACTGAGTCAACAGGTTAATAGCAATAGTTGTTCCTATTTATCCGGAATGTACAGAAAATCGTGGACTACATGAAGAAGTCAGCAACGGTCACGAAGAATCAGTTGGCGCATGACTTGCAGTTGGACCGGATATTGTGGAACTGAATGAGACTACCTTTGTATTGTTTTCATGTTATAAATTGAGGCAATATCGATCTAGGAACACACAACTCACAAATCTTATTACTGCTTATTTCTTGATCATATTTGTGAAATTCAAAGTTCTCAACACTTAGTGATCGATTGATTGTGCTCTCGTATTGTAATTTCATTTGATTGTTTTAATATAAAATAGGCAGAGTGACGATTGTCACCTCCCGAGGTTTTTATGCCGGTAATCCTAAGATATTAAGGGTTTTTCCTCGTACAAATCTCGTGTGTTTGGCTGTTTTTCTATTTTACATTCTGAAATATCACTAGGGATCCTTAGAGATATTCTTGTTAAAACTTACTCACAAATTGTTTTCTTAATTATAAAACACAATTCCCCACCAAACTAATTCGGTTTTGCTAAAAGTTATACTTGTTAATTTTTACCCGAAACACTAGTGACCTAGGGTTCTCAAATTTTTTTATTTTTATTTTCTAACCACTCGACCTATGAAAAAGGACGTGAATGCTAGTAGTTTGAGTGGGTGCTTATAAAGATGTAAATGGGTTAAATACCTAAATACGTGATAAATTGGTTGATCGTTGATATGTTGTAAATAGATTGTAACCAAGTTGAAAGGGAGATAAGTCATGAGAGGTTAAATTTATTATTTATATTATTACTCAAAAAAAGGATTCGGAAGGGTAAAATAGTCATCTTGCTTATTCATTCAAATGTTCAACCAAACAGTCTTAACTGGTTCAACACTTAATAGTTTAGACCCTCTTAACCATTCAGACATCTTAACCATTCGGCACTTAATGATTAAGATGTTAGCAAATGGCCCCTAAATGTATTGAAAAAATCAAGAAGTGTCATTTGTTTTTGAGTGATTTTTCTTCTATAATTACTCTATATCACTTTAATTCTTAAAGATTACCACTGTAGGATACAAATATATGTGTTATATTTAAAAAGTTGTGTCATGTGTTATAAAAGTTGTTAAACTCTTAACTTTAGGAGATTTAATCAAATAGCTATTTTGTCTTTATCATATGTATTATATAATATAGATATTTTGAAATGTTTTGATGCCTAAAATGTTAATGATGCATTTTCAAAACTGTAATGAAATGTGCTTGTTTTTAAATGTGTTTTCATATTGTTTGTTTGTATGGATAACTGGCACATTGAAATGGGTTCTTGTTTAGAACTATTTTAAAGTTTTCTAAATAATAGTCTAAATTTATTTGCACTTAAAGGTCCTAAAAATAAGTGTTAGAAATTTGGGTATCACATGACTTGATATTGTTTAGAGTGATCAAGAGATTACTTGGGCAAATTGTGTTAGGATTACTATTTAATTTGACAAAATGGAATTTTATTTTATTTTATTTTATTTTTGGATAACACTTTGGGAGTGGTTTACTCTATGCAAGACTATGTACAATCGTCTTGAAAGGTTTAGCACTGTGACGTAAAGAAAAGGAATGGTTTTAACACATGTAACAGTTTCGTGAATGAGTCAACTCTTTGAAAGTGGTTTATCACTACGATGCAAGTTTAAAACTTTGTTTTTGATAAGGTATAATTTGGTTATTGGTGTTGGTAATTGTGTCTAGATATTCGTTTAATGGCCTTATATTACAAACTAACTTGGAAAAAGGCTGTAGAATGCTATTAGATCTAATGGAATTATGCGGATGATGATCATCTTAGGAGGGTACGTGACCTTCAATACAATTCTTAAGTATGAGATGTAATATATCATTGTAAATGGGATATCATGAAATGTACATATAATTTTATGTTTTATATGAATTTTAAATATGTGTCTTTATATAAACATTGTTTTGGATATGGGTGTGTGTACCAATGTTTATGTTTATAAAATAAGAGAACTTAAAACTCATCAACGTTAACTGAATTTTTAAGTATGCATACAAGGTAAAGTAAGATACCGGCATAGTTTGGGGGCTTAGTTTTTTTATATCATTAAAGTTGTATAAACAATTATGTGACCATCCTTAGATGTGACTATTAAGGCAATGCATTATTCTTGTTAACAAAAGTAAAAATTTATAGAGAGTTGTATACATTTGACGCGACTCCTTTCAGAAAAATTGTTTTAGTCAAAACATAAATCAAATCAAATTTATACAGACACATACATAAATACAAAAATCAACTCGAGACTTGAGAGAACCCCACTAAGATTCAAAAGAATCATTGTAGCATAAAGTCCAGCTTTGTTTGAACCGTACTATGGGGCAGGGGTGTTCAAATTTGGATATTCAGTAATTCAGATATACGAAAATGTCAGATAGCGATTTTCAATATCTGAATCCAAATCCGAAATTTCAGATATCCAAAGTTCCTTATTGTGACACCTCGCAATTTCCAGATTAGCATTACTTTACTTTAAATAATAATATGTATTATTATTGCATACGTGACACTAGAATAATTATAATTAGTGTGACACGTGGCACAACAGACCAAACACGTCGATGATTCGAGGAATTGTCGCACAACGCTCGCACGTGCCTTGAATGACGAACGTTGGTGAACGGATCAGACCACAGTACACTTTCACTGAACAATTAGGTTCCGGGGAACCTAAGTTAGTAGAACAATGTCCATATGTCGAGAAACGATAATCGTAATGGTGAAATATGAGAAATTCGCTTCGAAACAATGAAATTGGGCTTACTGGGCTCAACCGAGACCCATCGCGGTACGCGATGGGCACTCAATTGGGCTTTCGTGGTACGCGACCCATAGGCGGGGGAATTTGAATTTCACCGAAAAGCGTCGCGGTACGCGACGACCGATAATCTTCAACCATCGTGTTACGTGACGTGTTTCGGGAACCGAATGATTATTTTAATCATCGCGCTACGCGATGATGCCTTTTGGCAGGTGTCGCGGTACGCGACGACCCCAACACGCAAAAATCTTTATAAACCCAAGAGTAATCATTCTGCTAGCCTCTCCACCGATTTCCCTCGACTGAAACCACTTGTCTCGACCATTATCACTCTGCAAACAATATTCTAACCCTTGAGGAGCCATTATCATCAACTAGAGAGCACCATTGAAGCTTGTGGAGGCTTGGAGGTGGAGCTTGGGGCTAAACATCGACGCCACCATCATCTTGCACGACTTGAAGCCACTGTGGAGACCATTCCAGAGCTGCTCAAGCCTCACCTTGAGATTTAGAGCCTTGTGAGGTAGTTTCCATGCTCAAGGGGAAATACCCACATGCATCACCATCACTACTTGAACCACGAATTTTTGTGTTAAGATTCTGCTATATGATGATTTTGCTTGCTGATTTAGTAGTTTAATGATGATCTATGGTGATTTCTATGTCATATGATGATGAATGGTTGAGTTTATCATGAAATAGGCACTTATGGCTACATGCATTTATGATCTAGACCTTTTGGCATGCTTATTAATATTGAAATGTTGTTATAAGTGTTATTGATGATGATTTTGCAAGATTAGGATGATTGATTTGTCCATAAATGGTCATTTGGGGATTATTGCTAAATATGGAAACTTTAATGTTACAAATAGTGCATTTTTGATGAAATGGCATTATGCATGTGATTAGATCTAATGTTTATGCTTAAAATGATGTTTAGAAACTAATAGGATGATAAATTGATGTGTTGAAATTGTTAGAATAGCCAAGGGCATGATATTTAGGAATGTTACTAAATATAGTGTCACACCCCCAAATTCCCACTCGTGGTGTTAGTCCACGTGGGTGTGACGTGGCCAGAATCACAGCTCAAGGTCATATAGAACACCTCTATATGCGTTTACAAATACAATGTTCGACACATACACTTGACAAAATAGTTTGCACAGGAATAATAGTTATCATATCATATTGCAGCGGAAATCAAATGTTTGACATAACATGCAGCGAAAATGTAAATAGTTTAATACAACATTGACTAACATAATAAAAGTAAATTGTTTTCAAAATGTCATGACAGAAGGCATGTAAGTTCCTAATGCTCGTCCCTTAATTTGTGCATTCCTGTCCTCACGCTAGCCGCGCTAGTTACCTGAGAATACAAGTTAGAAAAAGTGTCAACACAAAGGTTGGTGAGTTCACAGGTTTTGATATACATATAGTAATAAAATCGTGTCATGCTGTTTATCAATTGTTAGTACCGAGCCCAAGGCTCCAAGTGTCAGTGCGTCACTACCGAACTAGACTTGTTTGTCCTTGCCTCCGCTATGTCTCGTATACATAGCAAGTTAGGTCAGAGTTTGCACAGGTTATGACATCCAGTCAACATGGTGCCCCGTGGGGTTAGTCATTCCCTAATGGATCCATTCAAACCTACCACGTTGTTCGCACATTAACGGTAAGACTTTGTGAGGGCTTGTTACGAGTTCAACACTTAATGTTTGTCCAATAAACCAGCATACACAAAAATGTTTGTACAGTAATAGATGTTTGACTCGATGCAACTAGTATTCTCCCCTATTTAAAAGCGTTTGAAAAAGAGTAAAGAGGGGCCGTAAACTCACCTTAGTGATCGTGTGATAAGCAAGCGTAAGCTCCTCGAACAGTAAGCGCGTCGGTCACCGGCAACCTATATCGTATACCGTATGTGAGTTCGTGTAAGTGACTGTACTAGTGTTCGTGCTCGTGTTAGTGCTCGTGTTCGTGTCCAACAACCTTCGGTTGTTCATGTTTGTCTGTGTCGATCCACAATGACCGTGTTTGCTCGTGTTGGTCCACATTGACCGTGTTTGACTGTGTTGGTCCACAATGACCGTGGTTGACTGTGTTCGTCCACAATGACCGTGTTTGACTAGAGTTGACCAAAGTTGACCGTGTCAAGTCAACGACCCGTTGGTGAACCGTGTGACGGTTGTGAATTGTGTAGCAAGTGTGTAAGTGCTCATCGTGTGCAAAATGCGCATGTCGCGTCCATGGACAACCTACTATTTATAGTAAGTTTTCATTTATGGAAAGTTCACAAAGCATATCGGTTTTATCGTTCTAGCTTGCTCATTAGTCCTACGTGATCATGTTAACACTTAGCACGTTATCATACAAGTTCATATAAGCCGTTTATAACATGTTAGCACACAAAAGTTTCCTAAAATGGAAAGTTTTCATTTATAGCATACGTGACATCGGAAACCATCTAACTTAGCATCTAATCATCATGTTATAACATAATAAACCATTTAGCATGCTCAAATCATACAACACGTTGACAAATCTGTTTTTGTAAAAATAAAGTTACTAAATATAGTAACTTTGTGGTTTTGCATAGAAATAACCATTTTAACATTTCCAAACCATTTTCTCATCATCAATCGTCATAACAATCATTCTAGCATCATTTTAAACATACCAATATAGTCAAATCGTCTCCTATCATTATTTTGACCCGAAAAGTTACTAAATATAGTAACTTTGTCAAAATGACAATAGACATTATCAAAGTCATATCCTAATCTTCAATACCATTCTAAATACGTTAAAACAACATTCCCATACACATGCATGACCATCATTGTCACCAAATCACCATTTCTTAAGTAAAAAGTTTCTAAATATAGAAAGATTCATTAAGATCCTAGTTTTAACCATTCCAATGACATTCAACCATGTAGATCATCACCAATAACATTTATAATCATATATCATCCTTCAAGATCATCAAAAATGCATTAGATTGCACATGCATGTGACTATTTCACCAAGTTATGACCAAATCAAGCATCCTAATGACACACATCATCATGGATTGTCATAAAACTAAATCTAAACACCATAGATCATAAAAAAAACATCGTGGTTTCAACAAACCCAGAAAATAAATTCGTGCATGTGCACCAATGGTGGTTGCATGTTGTTTTTAACACTTGCATGTGTGTGTAATGGATGTAAAAGTGAGTTTTAAGCATAGAGCTACCTTCTAATGCTTTGAAATCCCGATGAGAATGATTCCACAGCCTCTGGAACAATGGATGATGCGGGTTTGCAAGAGTGATGGTGGTTTCAAGCTCTAGAGAGGGATGTCAAGACTCCAAATCTTCAAACTTGAGCTTTGAGGAGGTCTCCAATGGCTTCCAAAGCTGTTGCAGGGGTGTAGAGGATGAAGAAGGTCGGAAGGTTGAGTGTGTAGCCGAAGAAATGATGAGAAAAGATAGTATAGGCATCATTGTCTTGGATTTATAAAGATTTTGTCGGCTGGGCGGCTTCGCGTACCGCGGCGAGGCTTTCAAATGATCGCCGCGTACCGCGGCGGATTTCGGGAGTCAAACCCCGCGATGTTGGCCGCGTATAGCGGATGGGCTTCTTGTTGTACGCGGTGGGCCCCTGGGGAGCCCAATAAGCCCTTTATAATGGATATGATCCATTCGTCGTCGTTTTCACGCTTCCGAACTATCGTTTGGCCTCGTTTGAACTTCCAAGTTCAAAGTGTGAGTGTTTCGTGAGGTTTCGAGTGTTGTGCTACACAATGTGCTAGACGTTTCACCAACGTTCGTGTGTTTCGACACGTGTGTGCTGTTTGTCGATAATTCCTTGAATTATCTGATCACGTGTCAGTGTTCGTACTGTCGTGCCACGTGTCACACTAAATTAATCTAATTCTAGTGCCACGTGTACATAAAACATTTAAATAAACATTTAAATAAATGGAAAGCTGACCTAGAAATTACGGGGTGTCATATCCTCCCCATGTTAGAAAGAATTTCGTCCCGAAATTCAACTTGTGTCGCCAGTGTTTGTCTGTTCCGCGAACAGGTGTGGGTGCTTTTGTTTCATCTGGTCTTCACGTTCCCATGTGAATTCCGGTCCTCGTCGCGAATTCCATCGCACTTTCACTATCGGGATCTTGCTAAGTTTGAGCTTTTTAGTTTCCCGGTCCATAATCTATACCGGTTCCTCGACGAAGTTCAATTATTCGTCAATCTGAATCTCCTCAAGAGGAATAACAAGTGTCTCATCAGACAGGCATTTCTTGAGATTCGAGATGTGAAACACGTTGTGCACGCTGCTCAGTTCGTCTGGCAGGTTTAGTTCGTAGGCCACAGGGCCTTTTCGTTTAGTAATCTCGAAAGGTCTAATGTAATGAGGGTTCAACTTGCCTCGTTTGCCAAACCGTATGACTCCCTTCCAAGGCGAGACCTTGAGTAACACTCTGTCCCCCACTTGGAACTCCAACGGTTTGCGGCGTTTATCAGCATAGCTTTTCTGTCTGTCCCGAGCTGCTGCCATTCGTTTGCGTATTTGCACGATCTTTTCGGTTGTTTTGTGCACCAGTTCTGGACCGGTCAGTTGGCTGTCTCCAATTTCCGCCCAGCAGATGGGTGATCGACACTTACGCACGTAAAGTGCCTCGAATGGTGCTGCTTGGATGCTAGTGTGGTAACTATTGTTATATGAGAACTCAACTAACGGTAGGTGAGTCTCCCAGCTACTACCAAAGTCAATAACACATGCCTGAAGCATGTCCTCTAGTGTCTGTATGGTGCGTTCACTCTGCCCATCAGTCTGTGGGTGGTAAGCGGTACTCATATCCAATCTCGTACCCAAGGCCTTATGCAAAGACTTCCAGAAATGCGACGTGAATCGACTGTCGCGGTCGGATATGATCGATATTGGCACTCCATGTCGAGTGACCACTTCCTTCAGATAAATCCGAGTGAGCTTGTCCAACTTGTCAGTCTCCTTGATGGGTAGAAAATGTGAAGACTTCGTCAGTCGGTCTACGATAACCCAAACGGTATCGCATACACTTGCCGTCTTAGGGAGTTTAGTTATAAAGTCCATGGAAATCTGTTCCCATTTCCACATTGGTAGTTCCGGTTGTTGCAGTAGTCCTGATGGCTTTTGGTACTCAACTTTGACTTTTGAGCACGTTAGACATTTACCCACGTAAGTTGCTATCTCAGCTTTCATGTTTGGCCACCAGTAGGTTGTCTTCAGATCGTGATACATCTTGTCAGAGCCTGGGTGTAATGAATACCGGCTCTTGTGAGCTTCGTCCATCACTACCTCTCTCAATCCCCCGTAGCGTGGAATCCAAATTCGATCCATTAAGTAATAAGCTCCGTCGTCTTTTGCCTTCATTTGTTTATCCATGCCACGCATGGCTTCAAGGGTGAAGTTTTCGGTTTTCAGAGCTTCCTGTTGTGCGGTTCGAATTTGATTCGGCATTTCAGAATGAATCGTGAGTTGTAGAGCACGCACGCGTTTTGTTGTTTCCTTTCGACTCAACGCGTCAGCCACTACGTTTGCTTTGCCTGGATGGTACTTGATGGCGCAATCATAATCGCCGATGAGTTCGACCCACCTTCGCTGTCTTATGTTCAGCTCCTTCTGGTCGAAGATGTGTTGTAGGCTCTTATGATCGGTAAAGATAGTGCATTTCGTGCCATATAAGTAGTGTCGCCAGATCTTCAAAGTGAATACCACAGCTCCTAACTCAAGGTCATGAGTCGTGTAGTTCTTCTCATGCACCTTCATTTGTCGTGAAGCGTATGTTATCACCTTCTCGCGTTGCATCAACACGCAACCAAGTCCCTGTTTCGAGGCGTCACAATACACCACGAAGTCGTCACATCCTTCCGGTAAGGACAATATGGGTGCAGTACATAGTTTCTGCTTCAACAAGTTGAATGCAGCTTCCTGTTTGTCTCCCCAATCGAACTTCCTATCCTTATGAGTCAAGGATGTCAGTGACTGAGCAATCTTTGAGAATCCCTCAATGAATCTTCGGTAGTACCCGGCCAGACCTAGGAATTGTCGCACCTCAGTTGGAGTCTTGGGTGCTTCCCAGTTCTTAATGGCTTCGATTTTGGCTGGGTCTACGTGTATCCCTTGCTCATTCACCACGTGTCCAAGGAATTGGACTTCGCGAATCCAAAAGTCGCACTTGGAGAGTTTCGCTTATAATTGCTCTTTCTTCAATAGTTCCAAGACTAGCCTCAGATGTTCAGCATGTTCTTCCTGATTCTTAGAGTAGATCAGGATGTCGTCTATGAACACTATCACGAATTTGTCAAGATAGGGTTTGCACACTCTATTCATGAGATCCATGAATACAGCTGGCGCGTTGGTCAGTCCAAAGGGCATGACCAGAAATTCATAGTGTCCGTATCGGGTTCTAAAGGCAGTCTTAGGAATATCGTTTTCCTGTATCCTCAGTTGATGGTAACCCGATCTTAAATCGATCTTTGAATAGTAGCTTGACCCTTGCAGATGGTCAAACAGATCGTCTATTCGTGGCAATGGGTATCGATTTTTGATCGTCACCTTGTTCAGCTCTCTATAGTCGATGCACATACGGAATGATCCGTCTTTCTTCTTTACAAACAAGGCCGGTGCTCCCCAAGGTGAGAAGCTCGGTTTGATAAATCCATTGTCTAACAGTTCTTGTAACTGGTTAGACAGTTCTTGCATCTCAGTCGGTGCTAGACGGTATGGAGCTTTAGCAATCGGTGCTGCTCCAGGTGTGAGGTCTATCTGAAACTCGACTTGTCGTTTCAGAGGCAGTCCAGGTAGATCCTCGGGAAATACGTCGGGAAAATCGCGGACTACAGCGATGTCCTCAATCTTCCTCTCCTTCTTCGGTTGCTCTGCGATGAGGGCTAGTATTGCAATGTATCCCTTTTGTAGATACTTGTTTGCCTTCATGCATGACATGATGTTCAGAGGTACTCCCCGTCTTTCCCCCTGAATCGAGATCTGTTCACCATTCTGCAACGTCACTCGTACGATCTTCTCGTTGCATACAATCTCGGCTTGGTTAGCGGATAACCAATCCATTCCAACGACTACATCAAAGCTTCCGAGAGTCACCGGCATCAAGTCGATTTCGAGTTCGTGATCCGCCAGCACTATGACGCATCCTCGAAAGACATGTTGTGTTTCAATTAGTTTGCTGTCGGCTAACTCTACGGTATACTTGTAGTCTAGTGGTGTTGGGGTAATATCTAGTAACTTGCTAAACTCACTAGATATAAAACTCCTATCGGCACCGGTATCAAATAATATGCTAGCATAGACATTATTTAAAAGAAACGTACCGGTTACGATATTCGGGTCATCCTTGGCTTCCCCCGAGCCAATCACAAAAGCTCGACCCTTCGCCGCTCCACCGCCGGCCTTCTTCAGCTGAGGGCAATCCCTCCTCATATGCCCCGGTTTTCCACATTCATAACACCCTCTGAGGGTGTTATGGTTGTTATTGTTCTGGTTCTGGTTGTGGTTGGGGTTGTTGTTGTTGACAGGAAACTTTGATCTGCAATCCTTGGGCATGTGGCCATGTCTTCCGCACTTTAGGAAACGGTATCGCTCGCATTGCCCAAAGTGATGGTATGAACACCGGTTACACAAGGGATATTTCCCTTGGTACACACCCTTCCCCTTGTCGTCGGGTTGAGTGGCAGTAAAGGCTCTTGCAGGTGTAGATCGCTGTTGTTGTTGAGATTGATAAGACTGGTGCTGACTTGGTTCCCACTTCCTCTTCTGGCTCTCTTGAGGTTTTGCATGCTCGCCTCATTTGGGTAGCTTGCCTTGTGCTACCGCTTGATCAGTCAGTTTGTGAGCCAAGCGAATCAGTGGTTGGATGGTGGTGTGGTCGGAATCAATTACCGTACTCTGAATCTGTTCTGGCAGTCCACTTATGAACTGCTCGATCTTCTTATACTCCGGCGTCACCATTGCCGGGCATAGTTTGCACAGTTCATGAAACCGAGTACAGTACTTCTCGATTTCCGATGCCACCATCTTGTGTACCCAAAATTCCTCTTCCAGCTTTCGAATTTCGTCATGAGGGCAATACTCCTCATGAAGCATCCTTGTGAAATTCTCCCAAGGAATAGAGTTGGCGGTTTCCAGTCCGAGAGTCTGGACATGTGTGTTCCACCATGTGAGGGCCGGTCCCTCCAGAGTTCCCGTAGCATATTTCACTCGGTTTTCCTCCGAGCACTCAGACATAGAGAAGACTGACTCCAGCTTCTCAATCCAGCGAAGTAGTCCCACTGCTCCCTCGGTACCTTGGAACTTGTGTGGGTGGTAGCTCAGGAAGGCTTTGAACAAGCATCCATTTGCTATGCCCCCATGAGATCCTGTGCATCGAAGTTCAATGTAACGTGTTAGTGTTTGCGTTGCCTATACTATGTTAGTCACGTTAGGCAGAAGTTAATACCATTGTTAGTGCCACTAGTCTCGCTGGCATGTCGGTTTGCCTCGTACTCCGCGAGCACTTTGTTGAACTTGCGTTCGATTATCATGTCGATTCTTGCCTTTTCGGCCTTGCGTTTGAGTCTAAGGGCATTGGATCCTCTTCCAGACATGTCTCTATATGGAAAGGTTAGAATGTTAGTTAGCATGTGTTAGAGTGTTAGCCAATGTCATGTTAGAAGTCAGGTCATACGTCATGTCAGAAGTTGTGTTAGCAACAGTCATAATGCTACCATAGATAATAACAAAACATAATTCTCATTAATACCAGATTTTTGGAGTACAATAATTTTAAAAGGAAGTACAATACGAGTTCTTCGAGCACATCCCGCTCGTTTAGGCCAATATGAAAAGAAATACAAAATAAAATAGTCCACTAATCCGAGTCCATGGAGACATGTGAAATGTCACTAGCAGCGTCTCCGTCATCATCATCCTCCTCTGGATCCTCATTGGGATCCTCATCAAAGTCTCCTTCTTCGAGGTCATTGACCTCAAATTGGGGACCGTCATCCTGTGGAGGTTCCTCAATAAACTGCGCAGCCCATGCATTGAGCATGGCGTCGCTAGCCTGTACCATCGCCTGAGTCTCCTCGTTGGCGACTCGGTTCTCCGTAATACATCCATCATGCTCCTGCATGATATCAACCATCTGTCCATGCTGAGTCACCAGCTGGGACACTTGGAGACGTAGGGTCTCAACCTGCTCCTCCAGTCTGTCGTTTCGCCTCTCTAGGCGATCGCTCTTCTCGTGAAGAACGCGGACCTCGTCCGATAACTCGTCATTCCTCCAGATCTCGTGCCGAGTGCAGGCAACATGGGCCGCGAAGGCCTGCTCCAATGGTACTCCGAGTGGCGGTAATCGATGACCGGGCGTCGTGTCGCCGGGATATCGATATGGAGGTACCCTCTCTCCGATAATCCATTCCTGGATCATCGTGGGAAGCCATCCCCAGTATCGACCTCGTGTTGCATCCCTGGCTCGCCTGTCCATCTCAGCGTCCACTTGAGCCACTATGTCGTGGACTCGTCGGCGGCTCTCAATCAAGTCATCAGTCGCCGAGCGGCTGCCCGGGATCCTGCTGGTGTCGTCATTGTTGGTCATCCTGTAAGTTTTCAAGTTAGTAAGTAACAGTTCAATATGAGCAATAATATCATCAATGTGCAAGTTATAAGTGTAGTGTCTAAAGTTGAGCAATGGCCATAGTCTAAGTTTACTACATGCAAACCTAGTTCTCTATAACCAAGGCTCTGATACCAGTCTGTCACACCCCCAAATTCCCACTCGTGGTGTTAGTCCACGTGGGTGTGACGTGGCCAGAATCACAGCTCAAGGTCATATAGAACACCACTATATGCGTTTACAAATACAATGTTCGACACATACACTTGACAAAATAGTTTGCACAGGAATAATAGTTATCATATCATATTGCAGCGGAAATCAAATGTTTGACATAACATGCAGCGGAAATGTAAATAGTTTAATACAACATTGACTAACATAATAAAAGTAAATTGTTTTCAAAATGTCATGACAGAATGCATGTAAGTTCCTAATGCTCGTCCCTTAATTTGTGCATTCCTGTCCTCACGCTAGCCGCACTAGTTACCTGAGAATACAAGTTAGAAAAAGTGTCAACACAATGGTTGGTGAGTTCACAGGTTTTGATATACATATAGTAATAAAATCGTGTCATGCTGTTTATCAATTGTTAGTACCGAGCCCAAGGCTCCAAGTGTCAGTGCGTCACTACCGGACTAGACTTGTTTGTCCTTGCCTCCGCTATGTCTCGTATACATAGCAAGTTAGGTCAGAGTTTGCACGGGTTATGACATCCAGTCAACATGGAGCCCCGTGGGGTTAGTCATTCCCTAATGGATCCATTCAAACCTACCACGTTGTTCGCACATTAACGGTAAGACTTTGTGGAGGATGAAGAAGGTCGGAAGGTTGAGTGTGTAGCCAAAGAAATGATGAGAAAAGATAGTATAGGCATCATTGTCTTGGATTTATAAAGATTTTGTCGACTGAGCGGCTTCGCGTACCGCGGCGAGGCTTTCAAATCATCGCCGCGTACCGCGGCGGATTTTGGGAGTCAAACCCCACGATGTTGGCCGCGTATCGCGGATGGGCTTCTTGTTGGGCCACCGCGTACCGCGGTGGGCCCCTAGGGAGCCCAATAAGCCCTTTATAATGGATTTGATCCATTCGTCATCGTTTTCACGCTTCCGAACTATCGTTTGGCCTCGTTTGAACTTCCAAGTTCAAAGTGTGAGTGTTTCGTAAGGTTTCGAGTGTTGTGCTACACAATGTGCTAGACGTTCACCAACGTTCGTGTGTTTCGACACGTGTGTGCTGTTTGTCGATAATTCCTTGAATTATTTGATCATGTGTTAGTGTTCGTACTGTCGTGCCACGGGTCACACTAAATTAATCTAATTCTTGTGCCACGTGTACATAAAGCATTTAAATAAACATTTAAATAAATGGAAAGCTGACCTGGAAAGTACGGGGTGTCACATATAGTAACTTTTTGATATAAAGATGTTAGAAATGATGAATTTGTTAAAGGTTGTATGTTTGACGTGCTTAGTTGAGGTTGTTATAATGATAATGTGTGATCTTATGACTTAATTGAATGATATGTGTGCATTTGTCATGAGTTACTATAAATAGTAACTTTATGTTTGCAAATTTGGGAATAGGAGCACGCTAGACATAACGGTTATGATTAAATGGCTATTTAGGACTAAGATAATGATGTAGGATGATATTGGTTGTTAAACGTGATGAAATATGCTTATTTGTGCAAACTTTCTAATTTTAGAAACTTTTACGCGCGAAACGTGCTAAATCGGCTAAGTGTAACTATGTGCTATGTGATAACATGCTCACTTAGAATAAATATGCATGATAGAATAATCGGATTATGATTTCTCGCATAACTTGCCTAATGTGGAAACTTTCCTGAAATAGAAACTAACTATAAATAGTAAGTTTCCTCACGAAAGTGATTATGGTATCCGCACATACCACACGACACTAAATCGCACACTACACAGTCACTTGATCCAAAACCGTCACCAACGGGTCGTTAGGTCAAACACGGTCAACACAACCCATATAACAACTTGGATGTTGTTAAACACGAACACGGTCCTGTGAGGCCCACATGTATGCAAACACAAACTCATAACACCTATGTGATATAGGTAACTACTAGCCGGCGAGCTACCCCGTTCTTGTACGAACGCACGTCACTCTACTAAACTCAGGTGAGTTTACAGCCCCACTTTTACTTAACAACTGTTTTACTTAACTTTGGGGTGAGAATACTATGCAACTATTTTAGATATATGAATGGTATGTTGTGAAAACCATTTTCGAGTGTAACTATTATCGCTTAAAGTCCTCACTTATCCTTACTGTTATTTGTGTATCAAACGAGTCGTAATTACGTAGTACTACTGTTTTTGACTAACCCCACTCGGCACCAATGTTGACTGGAGGTCATAACGAATGTAATTTCGATGGGAATGCGGGTTCAGCAATGACCTGCGGAGGCAAACGGGAACAGTCTAGTTTCAGTAAGATGAACTGACACACTCCATGGATCATAGATCCAACAACAAAACTTAACATACCCAGTATATGTCTGTTTATTTTTCAGTCTGTCTAAACCTGTGAACTCACCAACTTTTTAGTTGACACTTTTCGCATGTATTCTCAGGTAGCTAATGGAGCACACGCTAGGATACAAAGGAGGAGTACAAGAGAGTCTCATGAATATTAGACTCCTAGGCTTTGTGTTGATGTGTTCCTTTTGAAAACAATTTGATTTATGTAGTGTCTGATACATTTTACTTTCCGCTGCAAACTTTGTTACTGATGATGTTTAAAACATTTTCCGCTGCTTATGAAAATCATGTTTATTTTACAAACTTGTGTGATTGTGTAACTCACATAGAGTCGTTCTATATGACCACGAGCTGTGATCCTGGCCACGTCAAACCCACGTGGACTTACACCACGAGTTGGAATTTGGGGGTGTGACACTTATAGAGAGTTTTCTCCCATAGGTATTCTCTACCTACCCACATATGTTAGTTTCGGGTACATGTACCCTTTTGTTGAAGGTCATTCGAGATTTTCCTTGGAGTATAAAACGTGTTACTTCAACGTCGTAGCACCTGGTACTCGAACATTGTCTCGAGGCATTTTTTCTACCCCTTCTTACTCTAAATAGGGTCGCCTTAAGTCCTTGAACGGATAACCATCTTCCGGCCAACCTAGCCTCCATCGTCCCTTAGGACCACGAAATTTGGATATTTATTTCGGATTCGGATATCCAAACTGTGACACCCCAATTCTCAAACATTACTTTTTAACGTAATTGCGGAATTTACAAAATTTAGGTCCCAGATTTCTCAGTTTAAAAGCATTACAATCCACCTCAAAACGTTTAACGCATTAACATGACTAACGAGACATGTTCATCATTTACAAAACATGTCAAATACGTTAAAAGTGTAGTTTTAAACTTTACAATCCATTTACTTAATCTTTACAAAAGCATGGTTCGATCCTTTTAACCGTCTGATTGCTCCGATTCATAGCCGAGCCTACTTTTGACCTGAAACAACCACAAACAATCAAGTGTTAGTCCAAAAGGACTAAGTGAGTTAACCCCTTAACCTCTCCGTGCTTAACCGAATTAAACGGAAGCAAAATCAAAAAAAATCCATACTGGGCATATGGTACGCCCAGCCCGGCGTATGGTACGCCCACCGTACCCAACGCCCAAATTCCAGCGTAGGCAGAAACTTCTGGGCGTAGTGTAAAGTGCCCAGCATATGGTACGCCCAATTTGGGCATATGATACGCCCACTGCTGGTCTGCAACTACAATTTTCGCGTTTTCACTATTAGATTCGATCCGGATCATTCCCGGACATTCTTTTACACAAAAATCAACTCCATGTCACCATTTAAACTTATTTTTAAGTCCCCAAACCTATCTTGGTGACCCTCAACATATACTTTCACATAATCACCTAATGGTTTGTTTTTCCCAAACTATTGTTAACTTTAATCCTTTTTCCTTCTCACGAATGCGAATCATCTCCATGACCCTCATTAGTCATTATACCCCAACTTTCACACGTATGTGAATCATCACCCTTGCCATACAAGTATGGACTTATACACTCTTCCACACGAATGTGGATCATCACCCAAATGCCACCAAAGCGTGGTCTTACATCATTTTCCACACGAATGTGGATCACCAAACATGAAACGTGTCAATCATCCACTATCATACATTGACATCAATTTAATTCATGCACACACATCACATAATAAGCAACTACTACAAAACAACACATTATGTAATTCAAAGAATTCAAACATTTCAAACACGAATAAATCTTATGGTTGCTTATTCATGGATAGGTTTACTCACATTGATCCTTAGTTCCACTTGGCTCTACTTTCTCTTTACCGGGTCTTTGGTTGGTACTTCCACCTCCTAGATCATATTATCACACATACACATTCAATCTAGAAACAATACACAAGAAACAAATTTCCAACCCTTTGACCCATTATCATCATATTTGACTTTACTATAGTCAGACTCTCCTAATTCATTAATTTACATTTCAATTGCTTCCAACATATAAAATTAGGCTAAACACCACAAACCAATCATCTATTTGAGTTTATGAACCATTTCCCCCAAGTTCACCAATAATCACAATTCATTCTTGCATTTAAGTTGTTCGAGGCATTTCCTCAAACACCTTATGTGCATAGTTTCATGACATCACAACATCAACATTGTAGAGCCCGCTAAACGATGAAGACTGACAAAGTCAACCCGGAAGAGTCAAAGCTCAGATTTTGGTTTATTTTCGTGTACAGTATTTCGAGTACACGAAGTGATCGTGTACTCGAACCTCTTTGTATTTAGATTTCGTGTACACCTAGGCCTAGTATAAATAGACGTATTTTGTACAGGTTTAGGTTGGAATCCCGAGGCAGACGTTCTCTAGACGTATTGAGGCGCTTGTACTCGAACTTTTGCAATATTTATAAAGTTTGCATTTTTCTAATTGCTTTTGAGTTTCTAACTTGGATCCCGCACTTGTTAGAGATTATTGGTGATGTTTACAGAGATAAAGTTCAGATCTTGATCATTTTGGAGACCTACAAGTGGTATCAGAGCTTGAGTGCTCTTTTCATCATCAAGGTGACAACTTTTTAAGCAAGTTTGCTACTTTCTCATTCTTCTTTACTCCTACTAGCTATTGTATAAATTTGGGACTCTGAATCTTAAGAAAGAATTTTATAAAATTTTTCTTAAGTATTTTCGAGTTCAAAATTTTTAGAATTCACCTACTTCGAGTATAGGCAAAGTGTTCGAAGATCAGTTAGAGTTCGAATACAGAGAAGATTTGAGTACAGCATCAGTTTCGAGTACAACATAATCTTCGAGTACAAGGAGGTTTCGAATACAGCTTGATTTTCGTGTACTCGATTTCGATTACATCCAGAATTTCGAGTTTAGACTGATTTGTTCACTTCGAGCAGCTTTATTGACTTTCATCTACAGGGAGTTCGTGTACAACACTTAGAAATTTTTCTGATTCACAATGGCTTCAAAGAATCAGACAAATTTGTCTAACTTGCTCAATCTAGACAATGAGATTGGCACCGGAACAAAGCCACCAAGGCTCGTGTCGGGAGATAACTTTCAAGACTGGAAATTTCGATTTCAGTCATTTATCAAGTATACTGATCCCAAGCTTTGGAGATCAATTGAAGAGGGTTCCTTTGTACCTTCATACCAGAGTGAGCTCAATGGTCCTCTTGTTCCAAAGGATCCAGAACTGTATACCGACAATGACATACTCATGATGAAGAAGGATGAAAAGGCATATGCCTCGATCACAATGGCTTTGTCAACCGATGTTGCTCACGGATTCAAGGAACACAAGACTGCTAAGGAACTCTGGAATGCCTTAGTTGAAAGATTTGAAGGAAATGAGGACATGCGAGAGAGTCGGAAGGACATGCTCAGACAAAGGTTCAACATGTTTAATCATATCAAGGGAGAGTCTCTCGAAGCACAACTCAACAGATTCACACATCTGATGACTGAGATGACCAGTTCTGGGATTGAGATGACTAAGGGAGAGGTGAACAAGAAGCTGCTGAATTCACTACCTTACACGTGGAATTCTAACTGTACAACTATCAAAAGGACCAAGGACATGTACAAGACTTCCTTGAGTGAGCTGATCTCAATTATCAACTCATATGATATGGATGATAAGCAGAGAGCACTGAATCATGCCAGCTCAATGGGCATTGCACCTACTTCTGAAAACTCTGCTCTTCTGTCAGCAATCAATCTTCAATCACCAGGATTGCATCATTATCAGCCTTCTTCATCTCATGGAGTTCCTTTTGAGACTGCTTTCTTGTCATCTGGACTAGCTGGATCGGTGCCTAAAGTCAATCCAGAAAGTGAAGAGAATCTGCTACTATTTAAGGGATTCATGAATAGCTACAATGCTTTCATAGCAGGAGAATTGGCACCCTCAAATCTCACTCAAGACAATCTAGAGCAGATTAATCCAGCTGATGTTGAAGAAATGGATATCTCATGGCAGATGGCAATGGATGTGTTCAGAGCAAAGAAGTTCATTAAGAAATATGGAAGAAACAGCTTTGGAAACGTTCCGGGGAAGAAGCTTGGCTTTGATAAATCAAAATTGCGATGTTACAACTGTGACCAACCGGGTCACTTTGCCAGGGAATGTAAGCAGCCAAAGGTGGCTAAGGAAGGAGGAGAAAAGAAGCCTGAAGAGAAGTCAGGGAATGCTGCTGCGGGAGGAAACGCTAGCACGTCAAAAGCGTTGGTGACTCAGGAGACTGACTCCTATGATTGGAGTGATCAGGTGCAGGAACTGGAACTGACTTTGAGTCATGCTTTCATGGCTGAAGTGGACGACAAGTAGACTGAGGGACAGCCAAACAAGCTCAAAAATGTTTGGTATGTAGACAGCGGCTGCTCCCGGCATATGACTGGGGATTTTTCTCAGTTACATGAAGTTACACCATTCAACGGAGGGTATGTGTCATTTGCTGGAGACAAAGGAGGAAGGATAAGCATGAAAGGCATGGTCACAAATGAAACTCTCATTTTTGAAGATGTGTACTATGTTGAAGAGCTCAATCACAGTCTTCTGAGTGTTTCACAAATCTGTGACAAGAGTTTCTCCACACATTTCACAAACAAGGTGTGTCTGATTCTAAAACCTGGATTTGTGGTGCCTGAGAAGTGGATATTGATGAGAACACCAAGGATAAACAATGCCTACATTATCAATATGAATTCAAACTCATTCACTGAGAACACTTGCTTATTCTCAAAGGCATCGGAGCATGACTGTCTGTTGTGGCATCGGAGGCTGGGTCATGTAAATCTCAAGAATCTAAACAGATTAGCCAAAGGAGATCATGTTATTGGCTTGCCCTCTAAAGACTTCTCCACCATTGAGAAGTGCATTGCTTGTGCCAAGGGGAAGCAACACAAGAAACCCCACAAGCCTAAATTGTTCAACTCTATCTCTTCAGTTCTTCAACTTCTTCATATGGATCTCTTCGGACTAGTCAACGTAATGAGTATCGGGAAGAAGTCATATTGTCTTGTTGTGACAGATGATTATTCTAGATTCACTTGGGTGTTCTTTCTGGCCAAAAAGGATGAAACACCAGAGATTCTGAAAAAGTTCATTACCTTGATTGAAAATCAGAAGAATCAAAAGGTCAAGGTGATTAGAACTGATAATGGCACTGAGTTCAGAAATCAGACTCTTATAGATTTCTGTGATGAGAAAGGAATTGCTAGGCAATACAGTGCAGCAAGAACTCCTCAGCAAAATGGAGTTGCTGAAAGAAGGAACAGAACACTTATAGAAGCTGCACGAACAATGTTATCAGAATCAAAGCTGCCTATCTTTTTCTGGGCCGAAGCAGTTAACACTGCTTGCTATGTTCAAAATAGAGCACTCCTGAACAAGCGTCATCAGAAGACTCCTTACGAGATTCTCTTCAATCAGAAACCCAAAGTTGGACACTTCAAGTCATTTGGATGTCCTTGCACTCTTCTTCACACTGAGCCTAATCACAAGTTTGATGACAAGGCAGATGAGTGTTACTTCGTGGGTTATTCGTCTGAAAAGGTTGCATACAGAGTTTACAACAAGAAGACTCGAATGATTGTTGAATCGTACTACATTGATTGGCAGGAAATGAATGCTACTGATGCCAGTTCCGGTCCAAACTGGCTGTTCGAGTATGATTCCACCTTTAGGCCCTTCAGCACTCCATCTGAAAACGCAAGAGCATCTGAGCAAGCTGATGAGTTTTCTACGGGTGATGACGTGGACTACAGGGTTGACTATGTTCCTTGTGATCCTAGTCTCTTGACAGTTGACCCTCCAGGAATGTATAATCATGCCCCTCTGGCTCAGCCAGCTCCAATTCATGAAGTTCTTCCATCAGAACCAGACACTTCTCAGTCGGCTCAGCCTCTTCCTAAAACTGATCAATCCTCTTCCCACCAGACCTTTAATAATCCACTATTCTCAGATAGCATACCTGAGGAACACTGTGTGGATCATGAGGATGAAGCAAGTGAAACTGCTCCTATTGACAACATATCTTCTTCAAGTGAGGCTCAAGTTGACAACATAAGCAACTTGCTAGACAACCTAGCAGTGGACGAAGTGCCGACACTTAGCATAAACAAGAATCATCCAGTTGAGAATATTATTGGACCTCTCTCAGAAGGCGTTCTCACTCGAAGCAGATCTATTGCAGCTCAGAACATGCCACCTGAAGAGATAATTTCTCGCAGTCAATCAGGTCCAATTAACTCTTGTTTATATTCTTGTTTCATTTCGCAGGTTGAACCCAAGAATGTCAAAATGGCTCTTAAAGAGTCCAGCTGGGTTGAAGCAATGCAAGAAGAGCTGATGCAGTTCCAGAAGCTTAATGTATGGAATCTTGTTCCCTTGCCAAAAGGAAAACTGCCTATCGGAACCAGATGGGTTTTTAGAAACAAAAGGGACGACTCAGGAGTCATTATCAGGAATAAGGCCCGATTGGTTGTACAAGGCTTCTATCAGCAAGAAGGGATAGATTATGAGGAGGTCTTTGCACCGGTTGCAAGACTCGAGGCCATACGGATTTTCTTAGCTTATGCCTCCTACATGAACTTCACAGTGTATCAGATGGATGTGAAGACAGCGTTTCTGTATGGGAAGGTTAAAGAAGAAATCTATGTCTGCCAACCTCCAGGTTTTGAAGATTCCCAATTTCCTAACCACGTTTACAAGTTAGACAAAGCTCTCTATGGTCTTCATCAGGCACCGCGAGCGTGGTATGCAACACTTACTGATCATCTGCTTGCAAATGGATATACCCGTGGAGCCATTGATCAAACTTTGTTTGTTCGCAAAGATAAGGATAATTTAATTCTCGTTCAAATCTATGTGGATGACATCATATTTGGCTCCACCAGCTCAGCATTGTGCAAGGAATTTGAAGGGGTAATGAAGATGAAATTTGAGATGAGCGCAATGGGAGAAATGACCTTCTTTCTAGGTCTGCAGGTAAAACAGGATTCTAAGGGTGTGCTGATTCACCAAGGAAAATACGTCACGGACATTTTGAACAAGTTCAAAATGATGGAGTCAAAACCGGCATCCACTCCCATGGCTGCTCGTCCTATCCTAACTTCGGATTCAGATGGTGAAGATGTTGATCAACACCTCTATCGCTCGATGATTGGTTCTCTGATGTATCTGACTGCAAGTCGTCCAGACATTATGTTCTCAGTATGTCAGTGTGCCAGATATCAGGCAAATCCGAAGGCATCTCACCTCATAGCTGTCAAGAGAATCTTTCGGTACCTAGTCGGGAAACCTAAACTCGGTCTTTGGTACCCAAAGAACTCTGAGTTTCAATTATTTGCATACTCAGACAGTGATTTTGGTGGATGTAACCTGGATAGGAAGTCAACCACTGGTGGGTGTCAGTACCTGGGAGATCGCCTTGTCTCATGGCAATGTAAGAAACAAACGACTGTATCTACTTCAACTGCTGAAGCTGAGTGTGTTGTTGCCTCCAGTTGCTGTTCTCAGGTTATATGGATGCAACAACAACTCCTCGATTACGGTTTGAATTTTCTTGACTCTCCTATTTTTTGTGACAATGAAGCAGCCCTACAGATCGTCAAGAATCCGGTACAACACTCCAAAACTAAACATATTGACATCCAGATTCACTTCATCCGTGACTGTTTCGAACGAAAGCTGATTCATCTTGAAAACGTCCACACTGATGACAATCTAGCGGACCTTTTCACAAAACCGTTCGATACAGCACGCTTCCATCACTTGCTTGCCTCTCTCAAATTAATAAGCTTTAATTAAAAGCATTTTTGTAAATACAGTAAAATTTGTGTCTTACTCAGTTCACAAATTTAGGGGGAGAAAATTTACAAAACAACAAAAAGATTTTTCATTTTTTGAGTCAAAAATTTACAAAACAACAAAAAGATTTTTGGTTGGTTTTTGAGTCAGTCTAAGATAATCTATAAGTTTAGGGGGAGTTAAGTTTTGAAATCTTAAGAAAAGGAGATTTTGCCTCTAGCTATGAGAAGAAAATTACAAAAATATTTTTAACTTTCAACTTTACAAAAACTTAAGAAAATACAAAAAGATTTTATTTGGACAAGCAAAGTGAATCGATCAAATTGGGAAGTGAAATAATCTCTAAGGATCAAAATTTCACTGCCTTGAATTAAAACTCTGAATGAATAACAACCATGAATATTATTCTATAACCAAAAGATTGAAATAAGTTTTTCAAAAGTTTACTTGATCAAAACAAAATTACTTAAAAATTAAATAAGTAAGAAACCATGATCATTAGATAACTAGAAATGTGTGACAACTATTTGACTTCTTGTTTAAATTCTAGAATCAAAACAAGATTGTGTTTCAATAAACTTGAGATTGTATTTTTGAAAAACTCGGGTATTTCCTATATTTTGTGCAAACAAAGAGCGGGAAATACTTACTGAAGCATCCTATGTTTTGCGTAAGCAAAGATCTGGATGTGTGAAGTTAAGGCCAATGTGTCTGCAGATCAGTAAATAAAAGATGCCAATGAGCACAAGATGAGAGAACCCTTTCTTGTTCTTGATTCTAATCTGATAAGATCTGTTCTTTTCTTTTCATACCTTAAAACTCTGTCAAAATAATTTTAAGTTCGTTGAAACACAATCAAAGTTTAAAACCAAGAAGTTAACAAGATTGATAGGTTGCGAATTAATCTAGTTGGTATTATCTAATTGAACATAAGTTTTCTATAAATAATTTTCAGAAAAACTTGATCAAATAACTTATCTTCATGAAATAACGAGTGGAAATCATTTGGTAAGAAAAAGTTATTTAAAGGTTGTGCTTCATTAAGAAATTTAACTAAGATAGTTAAATTTTGATAACAGATTTGATCCCACAAATTTGAACCGACTAAACTTTAAAACTTGTTCAAAGCTTGTTTTATTTTATTTTATTTTATTTTATTTTACTTTATTTTATTTTATTTTAGGAAAGTTAGAATTTTCATTCGAAATAAGAAAATTAAGTTTAATTAAAGGGGTGCGTATTCGAAAAGGAGTACACGAAGTCAACCTCTATATATACCCCAAGGATGTCAACTTCGTGTACCACAAATTTCGCATACTCGTTTTGGATTTCGATTACTCTCCTGGGCGATTTTCTTTTCTAGACTTGATTTCAAAATTCTACTCCGGCTATCTTATAGATCATCACTAGGCGACTCTAGGTATAGATTTTTGTTAAATTTTAACCGCAGATTTGAAAGTTATGAACAAAACTAACTTTCGTGTACGCAAAGTTCGTGTACAGCTTGTTATTGGTCAAATTGACCAAGAAATACTTAGATTTGGAAGGCAATCTGTAAATATGTCGATCGCCACTTAATTTCGAGTATATTGAACCTGATTGGAATCTCTAAGAAGCAAAAATGTCAAACTTTACAAAGAACTTTGAGTACACGAAAAATACAAAGTCTACTTCGTGTACAAGACGAACTTCGTGTACAAGACGAACTTCGTGTACAAAGTCTACTTCGTGTACAAGACAAATTCCGTGTACTCAAGACTTGGATATGTTTTAACTTTCGTGAACAGATAGATCTTCGTGTACTCCAGTTGTTTCGAGTACAACCATTCAACACTTAGAAAATTTTACAACTTTTTCGTGCATAACTGTTGTTTCGTGTACATTTCTTGTTTAACTAACTTAATCCGTATTCTGTTTCAGATGGCTGACCTAAGATTCGTGCACGATCACAATATGACCGCATTCCTTGGGGAACCACCAGCTAAGCACTCAGAGTTCAAGAGCATGATTGATGGCCTGATATTGTCTCCCGTCAACTACGCTATCATGGAGTACCCTCTGATCGTTACCTCGTTTATTCGAGACTTCTGGAGCACGGTAGAGGAGAGTATTGATGCGGATGGAAACATCAGTATAGTCGGAAAGATCCAGGGTCACTCCATCATCATTTCAGAGCAAATCATTAGAGATTGTCTGCAGTTCGGAGACAAAGAGTCTGACCCTGTTGAGCTAGATCAAGATCTGGTAAACAGAACTGTTTATCAGATGAGACATGAAGGTGCTTACCCACCCACTGAGAAGAAACTACTGCATCCATATTGGAGATATCTAGCCCACGTGGTGACACAGTGTCTTTCTGGACGAAAGGGTGGATATGATGTGCTGAACTAGACTCTTAGCTCCTGTATGGTAGCTTTAGCACTTGGAGAGGATTTCAACTTTTCGAAGATGATCTTTCTTGACATGCATGCAAACATCAAAGGAAGAAGGAAAGAAAGATTTTTGGCCTTTCCCAGATTCATACAGATCATCTTAGACAAAAGGCATCCGAACCTGGAACGCACATTCGGTTCACTGGAAGTCAAAAGAATGCGTGATGATATCTTCGGATATATGAAGATGAGCAAACGCGGAAAGAAACAGTACACTGGTCAAAGGCCCTTGATTAAGTTTGGAAGATTTGTGGGAGAAGGCGTAGATGAAGACATGCCTGGAACTCCAGTGGCTATAGTGGCCGAGGAGCATGATGTTCAAGCTACAAGCTCAAGTGTTAAAGCTAGTAAAGCTACAGAGGATGCTGCTAATGATTCTTCATCTTCTTCGAGCGAAGACTTCGTTCCTGAAAAGCCACCGCCCACCAGACAGGAACGAGAAGAAGCTCAAGATGCGGATTACACTCCAACTCCTGAGTCTTCACCTAAGAAGAAGAGGCAAAAGACAATGGCTAAGAGAACCAGAGATCCACGACTTCAGAGAATGTTTTCTAACTTATCTTTCTCATCTGCAGCTTCTGTCATGTCTCAGGCATCCACTCAACCACCACCACCTCCACCTACTAAACCTCAACCATCCACACTTCCCAAACCTTCTACACAAACCAAGCCACCCTCACCATCTCCTACACTTACACAACCACCTTCACCACCTCTTGTTACAAAACCACTTTCACCTCCACCTGTTACTCAACCACCTCCACCACCTCCACCTTCTCAACCCATGAAACCAAAGCAACCTCAACCTACAGCCAAACCATCAAAATCCAAACTAGTTATCCAAATTCCCTCCACTCGTTCATCCGACACTATCCCACCACACACTAAAACCAAATCAACTCCACCCCATTCCGGAAGCGACAAAGGAAAATCTCCTTTGCATTCCGATTCACCCTACGAGCCAGCGCAAGTGCCTGTGGATCTTGTTGGACTGCATGAGCGCGTTTATCAGTTAGAAAGGGATGCTGAGATAAAGGACGGAATGATCAAGAACTTGCGTGAAGGAAAGATCAAGATATGTGCTCATCTGAACAAATGCAAGGGGAAGATCAAAGCTCATGAGAAGTTCATCCAATTTCTTTTACTGGAGAACCACAAGATGAAGAAAGACATTAAGCGACTCAAAGGAGAAGAAGTCTCCAAGTCTGAGGATGAAGTCTTGGATTTCAGTGATGACAGTGATGATGATGATATTGATGATGATAATGATGATGATGATAAGGATGACAAGAAAGACAAGGAAGATGATAAGAAAGACAAAGAAGACAAAAGAGATGATGACCAATCTGATAAAAAGGATCAAGGCCCTCCAGACGATAAGGATCAGGGAGGAGCATCTGGAAATTCATCTTCATCAGGAAAGCCTCCAGGACTTTATGATGATCTTTTTGGAGACATTCCTAATGACATTTTATTTGGAGACTGTGTTCAGCCAGATGAGACTTCAAGTGCCAGGCTTGAAAGTATATTTGATGATGTTCCTGATAACTTTGATTTTGAGTCACCCGGCGAACCGACAGAGGATCAAGCCAAAGAACCAGAGAACATCATACTTGGCAATGTGTCATCGGATCCTTATATCGATTATTTGTATGCTCACAAATATATTGATGCATTGGGCAAGGAAGTCACCTCTCTACGCGAAGTGATAAACAGCTGGTTTGACAGAAAGAAGGACTGGACGCCCTCTCCTCCTGTTGATAAAGCTGCATGGTTCAAAGAGATGGGAGACAAACATCCAGAGCATACATTCATATCAGACAACAGAAACCTGTTCGCTGTTCGTAACGACAGGTCAAACATATGCTGCTGGATGTATGACAAAGTCAGAGACATCTACTTGGTGAAAAAAATGAGCGGAAAGGTCGAATTCTACAAGAAGCCGAGAGACTTTTGCACCTTGCCTAAGGTTGACATTAGAAGCATTGACAAAGCAATGTTCCTCAATCCTTCTAAAGACTCTCAGGCTGATTTATTTGCAAAGTTTATCAAAGACCAATGTGAGAAGGACTTCCCAGTCATGCGCACGGTAAAGGGAAGACGGTTTGTTTCCTCATGCATTATTGATCCGAAGACAAAGAAACCGTGGATCTACTACAAGTACCCTCCTCCTCGCGTTGAGCAAGCAGTAACGGTTTCGCCAAGAGTTCCTGATAACTCTTTGGCTAACTTCCTTTCCTGGTACTTTGATGATCTGAACCTTGCTGCAGTCATTCTTAGGAATAAGGATGATATTCATGATGTTGATATCATTCTTGATCCTATGGATCTTCTGAAGTATGGTAAAGAAGATATGATGAAGCTGCACGAATCTCCCATTCGGGTATATTCGGGAAATGACGAACAGGCGAAGCCTTTTACTCGAGCCGTTGCGTATGCCATGGAGCTAAAGTTGTATGCTGGAGCAGGACCACACAGTGTCACTCTTCCAATAGGATGACTTCGCCAGTCTAGGGGGAGTTTGTAGAGCCCGCTAAACGATGAAGACTGACAAAGTCAACCCGGAAGAGTCAAAGCTCAGATTTTGGTTTATTTTCGTGTACAGTATTTCGAGTACACGAAGTGATCGTGTACTCGAACCTTTTTGTATTTAGATTTCGTGTACACCTAGGCCTAGTATAAATAGACGTATTTTGTACAGGTTTAGGTTGGAATCCCGAGGCAGACGTTCTCTAGACGTATTGAGGCGCTTGTACTCGAACTTTTGCAATATTTATAAAGTTTGCATTTTTCTAATTGCTTTTGAGTTTCTAACTTGGATTCCGCACTTGTTAGAGATTATTGGTGATGTTTACAGAGATAAAGTTCAGATCTTGATCATTTTGGAGACCTACAAACATATTAAAAGGTGAACATTTCATTCATTTCGTTACAAACATATGAAATCCCAAACTCCTTAATTTATAATTTCTCATCCAAATCACTGCGCATTCATTATCAAATACAATCATCTATCAATTCAACACTCTAGTTCATTCAACTCACCAATTTCACCCCAAACCCATAATTTCCCAAAAACTCAAACTCTAGGTTTTCAAGAGTTTACATGTTACATGGTTAGATTAGTTGATTATCACCTCACTCCACACAAATCATGTGTTAAACAACATCAAACATCCAATTATTTGGATTTAATCATCCTCTACCCCACCCACATGCAAACCCACGAAAATTTACCCACATATATGAAATCACATACCTAGAGTTGAGAAATTTGAAGAGGAATACAAATCCCAGCTTGCATTCAAGATCAAAACAAGTCTAAGTGCTGAATTTGATCAAAGTTTTGGGTTCTCTTGCTTGTTCTTCTCTCTAGTCGTCGCCCCCTCTAAATCTCCAAGGCCAAATGCTGAATTTTGACCAGCATTGACCCACATGTACCCCCTTTAAGTTATCATTCAACTATTTGCAGTTTTAGCCCCTCATCTTCTAGTTACCTTTTTTTTTAACATTTACAAATGAATAATATTTAACCTACTAATCAACACATAACAACACAATTTAACTTAATATTATATCACATATCGATTATTTTAATAAAAAGTTAAATCGGGTCATTACACAAACGGATACAAACTCAGTAAAAAAAATTAAAAAAAAATTAAAAAAAAATACATTTCGGATATCCAAAATTTATCTGAGTATCCGAAAAATTATCCTAGATATCCGAATTTTTTTTCGAATGTCTGAAAATTTTTCCAAAAAAAATAACTATTTCAGATAGTTCAGATGTTCAAACTATCTAAAATTTTTCAAAACTAGACCTTCCGGATATCCGAATTTTCGGGTATTTCGGGTTCGGATACGGATATTTTTAACACCTCTATTGTGAGGAGTTTGTGTCTATTTTAAAACGGGAACTTTCAGGCACAATTGAGATTTTTATATTTGATGTCAGGGTTGGTTGTGTGGCATCTATAATTTATATCACATTTATGTCTATTATTAATAATTGTTATTGTTATTATCATGTTGCTTAAACTCATAATCTCACTATCATTTTAGTTAACAACTGTATATTTTAAGCATTGAGGGTTTCTATAGAAACAACCAACTTTATTTCACTATGATAAGTGAAATGCTTGTCTTCATTTCAAACATCCCTCTCCTCAACTAGGGGTGCTGAAACTCAGTGGCGAAGCTTGACGAGGATCCCAGGGGGGGCGAAATAAAAAAAAAAATTTCCCGGGGGGGGCGAAGTAAAGGTTTTTAAAAAATTTTACACTACGCATCGGGAAATATACACTACTACGCGAAAAAACAGGGGGGGCGACCCCTTATATCCTTCGCCCATGGGCTGAAAGGGTCGGGTTGGCAGGTTGCGGTTCAACCTAACCCGAACCTGAAAAATCTACACCGACCCAAACTCGACAATTTGGTCAGACTCACCAACCCGAACCTGGCTCGAATTTTTATGGGTTGACCCGACCCATTTGACTTGAAATATATATATATATATATTTACTTTTCATGTTCTACTCTGAAATCATAAGTCATACTCAAAATACATTATATAATCAATAAACAGCAAACCAAATACATCAATTTGTGTAAATACGTTAATTTCCAAAATAAATAAAAGCATTATTTAATAAAAATATGCTATTTTTCAATCTTATTTATAATATATGTTTTTTTCTAAATAAATGGGTCAACCCGCCAACATGATGGGTTGACCCGAACCTGGCCGGTCTATATAATCGGGTTAGCGGGTTTGACCTGAAATGGGCCCGAACCCGTTTAGCCTAAAACCTAACCCAAAAAATTCATGTTAGATTCGTGTTGTGTTTTCGGGTCGTGTCGAAAATTCACTCCCCTATCTTCAATCCTACTGATTTGTGAAATTTTACTACGTATGTTTTCTTGCTTGTTTGTGTTTTTGTTTATGAGAGTGTATGTTAGGTAAGTTTAACATAGTTGAGCAAGTTTTAGTCTTTACGAGTTTCTAAAGTCATAATTCCAAAGTTGCATATGATAGTATATTAAAATTTAAAGATCTTTTAGATCCAAACTGGCCGGCTTCGAAAATCAAAACAAAATTCTTGGGCCTAGGGCAAAAAAAAATTTGTTTTCTCTTAATTCTAACAAACATTGATGTTTTATACTTGTTTGTATACTTTTTTTTATATATAATATATGAAAAAGAAAAAAAAATAAAATTTAGAGCACCATAAAAAATCAGACTTAAGGCGGTCATTCACTTTAACCTCACCAGGGTCGGAGGAGGAACTAAGGTGTTTAGAGCCTAGAGGTATGTAAAAAAAAATTTAAGGATGTGGCTTCATTAGCACTTGTGTTTTTTAAGCATCTGGATTTTTTTTGGGCTTCTTCGAATTATGAATTTATGATTAAAAT
Source organism: Mikania micrantha (assembly GCA_009363875.1). Classification (NCBI taxonomy): domain Eukaryota; kingdom Viridiplantae; phylum Streptophyta; class Magnoliopsida; order Asterales; family Asteraceae; genus Mikania; species Mikania micrantha. Next base: position 20,962,830 of record CM018692.1, read on the forward strand.
TTTCCTCTTTACTGCATACAAGAAAAAACAAATAAATAAATCAGTGTTTGAATTTAACTTCAAATTATACATATAACCATGTTACGAGTAAGATTTACTAATTGTAATTGCAGGCATGATTCCTTACAACTTTTTAAATATCATAGATTAGACACATATGAGGTGAAACCTTTGGATGGTTATACATATGAATTTATGGGTTTCATTACTCCCTATCCCATTTAAGAAGATCTATTTGGTTTGGAGTCAAACTGAATGAAGCTTAAGATCAAGATGATATTTACTAGAGTTTTCTCATGATTTTCAACTACATAAAGTATTATCGAGGCATCCAATATGATTTAAACATATGATTATATGAAATTTTGTTTATTTTTTATTAAAGTTGAATCCATAAGTTCAAGATGGAAATCAGAAGAGGGTTCTTGAGATTATGGACTGGTTTTCAAAGAAATTTCTACCAAGCCTGATGAGTTGTATGTTTTATTAAGAATATTCAATTCATTATAATTTGTAGCACTTGGTGTCATTATTGTTCATAGATTTACACTCAAAAGCAGAGTGTCTCTTTTTATATAGTTTTAAATAGGAATAATTATCTCTCTATTTACAACTCTAATTACAAATATATATATATATATATATATATATATATATATATATGGGAGGGTTATTTTGAAAACCTACTTGAGTTAAGAAAACTTTGAAAACAATGAAAAAACCATCAAAAAAAATTTTCGTTTTTTTTTACAATTAGGTCACATTATTAGGATCATTTTTATTAAAAAAAAATTAAAAAAAGCGTCAGACTAGTTTTTTTTTAAAAAAAAATAAAAAACCGATGTAAAACAGACGTAACATCTCTGTACATGACCGAAAGAAGGAGTTACGTTAGTGTTACATTTTCGTTTTATTAATTTTTTTTAAAAAAATTGGGCCGGCGCTTTTTTTATATTTTTTCATAAAAATGACTCTAATAAATGTTACAAAACTATAAAAAAATTTCAAAAAAAAAAACTTTTGTTACAAAGGTTTTTTAAGGTTTTTTCAACTCAAGTGGGTTTTTATTTTATACATGTCATGTATAGGGTAAGGATCCGTTGTTAACCCACCTTAATTGAGGTAATCCATTAACCCTGACAAAAAACGCTTAAATCTTCTAAATTTTTTTTCATGGTCTTTTTTATACAAAAATAGGAGGGCTCATTTTTTAAGTTTTTGCTAATTCACAAGCGTTTAGAAGTTAAACGAAGTGTAAGTTTGCATTACACCGCGAAGATATATTTAAGCTTCGCAGTGTAGGACAAACCCACACTTAGTTTAACTTTTAAACATTTGTGAATTAGCAAAAACTTAAAAAAGGAGCCCCCTATTTTTGTATAAAAAAGACCATGGAAAAAAATTTACGATTTGAGCGTTTTTTGCCAGGGTTAATGGGTTACCTCAATTAAGGTGGGTTATTATATGATCTCTTCCCTATATATATATATATATATATATAAGTCAAAAGGTAATTTACATGTATCCTTTTCTTTTATAATTTTCCTTCTTTACATAAGAGGATATATATAATCTAAAACTTTAGGTAAGGGGATATATGTAATCTAAAGGGTTTGATAAAAAAATATTTGTAATTTATTTTTTAAGTCAGATATATATGTAATATATAAAGTTTATAGGGGTATATGCAATTGTTCCTTTGAAATAAATAACATTTGATTTTTCATAGTTTTTTATCCTTTATGTTGTAAAATCCTACCTTTTGTTTACAATAATCGATATTCCTGTAATTTTTTCTTGGGTCATATTGTTTCTTTTAATATTTTATGTATTTAATGTCAAGATGTGGGCAAAAAAGAGCCAATGATGTGGTTACTTCAACAAGACCATTATCTTTTTTTATTGTAATATCCTACGTCAGTTGACACGGGTAATGAAACACTTTTTGTGAGGTGAATAACTTTTATATGACGACACATTTTGCCTGAGTAAACAACTCGTTGGGTATAAACAAAACCGTAAGTTTATAGCTCATTTGACTTGTATAGTGCATTTTTTTTTTATCTTGATATGTCCTTTTGTCTTCTATCTTGTTAACACATAGTAAAATTTGTCTTCTATCTTGTTAACACATAGTAAATTCAGAGGTCCTGCTTTCATTGTTGAATTTTCAACATCACCAAGCTTCTTGGGAATGAAGCATGCTAAACATGTCACGAAGAGTCACCTATTCTAGATGTTGTCTTTTGTTACTTATAGAATCGTCATCAAAGATTTTTAAAGTTCCTTAGTAACATACTAACATTCAAAGAAACTTAAACATTTTTTAACCTCGTTTAATTTTATTAATTTTGTTTTTATCATACTCAGTATATTAAACCATTAGCAAAGCTAAAATAAAGTCGATTTAGGGTAAAATGTAGGCATACTTACATCTACCTCATAATAAGAATAAAAAGATTATTTCCAATAAGACACTCAACTCATGATGCTTGATTAACCGACCAACCCAACGCTTTTAACATCATTGTAACAAAATTAAGTAAAATAACGTTAAAATTAGTATAATTTTACTTTGATCCCTAAAAGCGCGCGCACACACACATATATATATATCATATACGCACACCACACACGAGGCCTCTTTGATTTTATTTTGCTAGAAACTAATAAAAGTTTACCCAATGGGTTGTTCCAATTTTTCTTCTAGATGTGCTTCAATAATTCTATTCATTTTCATCGTCTAACCACCTTCAAAGAGTTTATCCAACACATCACATATTTGTTATGAAGATTCACATGAATCTACTCTAAAAGATATCACTGGGAATAACCACCTTCAAAGAGTATGCTTCCTCAACACACTAAAATTTGCATGGTTTAATTTTGTTGAAGTAGAAGTTACATGGGAGATTAATCTGTGGCTGGAACTACTTCAGGTTTAGTGACCATATGCTAGATGAATCCAAAATATCATAACAAGTATGGCTGCTCTTAACGTACAGGAGTTTAGGTATACGCGATCAACACAAACAACAACGAAGAACAAACGAAGCCATTAACATCAAAAACTATTCACATACCCTTGTCGCCACCATGTGTTCTTGCTATGAGTGTTTTCGTGTAGACACGATGCCTTCTTTCTCTTCCATAAACAACCCAAAACACAAGCGACAGTAACACCGCCAATGAAACCAACAGCAGCCCAACGTATATCCAGTTGCTGTATCGCCTCAGACCTGGACAGTGGTCTCGAGAGATGTCGGTGAAAGTTTCTCTCACAAATGTGCAGTCCTGAAGATCTACCAGAAATGGCCCGTACAGGTACAGCCCGTAGCTTACTTGTATCCCGGCTGACATTTGATTGTAGAAATCAGGAGTCAGGCGGCCGGTGGTGGTGCATATTCCGCTTGGTGAGACTTGACAAACAAACTGACTGTACACCTACAAGTAATAAAGGATATGTTAAGCTAACAAGGGTTTATTTTTAGTTCCTGTTAATAACTTTGCTATTAGTGGAATTTTACTGTGTAAAGTTAGTTATTTTTAGTACCAACAAATGGGATTTTTATAAATAAATAGTTAATATGTTATTAGATTTTTCATAGATGGTCTATGTGATTTGTGTAAAGTAACATATTTTGGTACTAAACAAAAAAGTAACAAATTTGGGGTTTGTGCTTTCAATTTTGTAATGAGTTTGGGTATTAAGGCTACCTTCCATTAAACTAGAATGAAATGATGCTGTCATTTCATTCTAATTTAATGGAATTTAGCTTCAATGCCCAAACTCGTTACAAAATTGAAAGCAAAAACTCAAACATGTTACTTTCAACCCTTAGCACCCAAGCCACATAAATCATTTGTGTAATTAACACTTTAAAGAATAAATATTAAAAAAAAATAAAAAGAAAAGTTTTCATGAATTTTACCTGTGAGGCATTGATCAATGACACTTCATTAGGATCACAAGATCGGTCAGTGAAGTCGGGTCTAAACGGATTGCAAAGGAGGGGCATCATGGGCCCAGATTGATTGAAAAAAAGAGGGGTAAAATTTGGAGCAAAGTTGATATTAGTGACATTAGTGATGACTTGGTTGATGACATTAACAAGCTGAGAAGTCACTTCTTTGGTCCTCAATGAAGTTTCTAGAGCAGTGGCATTGTCTACACATGGAAGAATGTCGTCTAAAGCCGTATGGGCGGTCGGGTTATCAACCCACTCATTCATTGATACACAAGTATCTGCAGTCACACTATCCACACACAAAACCAACATTTTTAGCAGACTAACAGGATAAAAAAAAACAACACTTTTTTGGTGATGTATAATAAACAAAACTTACTTGTGCAAAACGAGGAACACTCCAGCCAATATAAATGTGCCCGTCACAAGAATCCATCCAAATATGACCAAGCTGCAAGGATTCAAAACCAACATAAGAAAATGGATGATAGTAGTGCATCAAAATAAATAAAAAATAAAAAATTTTACTCACGTGTAAACCATACATTGCATCCCAAATATTGAAAACACTGCAAGGAGATTAACAGAAATTAGCAGCACAACCCATTTACTAAGAATTGGTAAAACAGGTAAAAGCAAAAAAAATTCGGTCAAACAGGTTCAAAGTCGCCCAAAGCATATTTATAGTGCATAAAACCTTCTCAGTTGCTTTATTAAGATACTGATTATTACACACAATTTAGTAAAGAAATACATATAAACAAACTTTATCATCATAGAAAGGGAATAAAGGAAGCTTACCAAATCCAAGGAATGTCAAAAAAAGCATCACAGCAGACAGAATGATGAGGGCTAAGCGCCTGCAAAAATCAATTTTGATTGATTTTACGATACATTGATATATAATTTTTAAAATATTTGTCTATGATATGTTGGAAGAAAAATACTTACACGTCATCTAGGACACGTTTTATGTCATCTTTATTATCTTCAGTTCTATCTGAAAGAGCATAAGATGATGAGTTCAGTTTTGTCTGAATCTCATCAATGTCTGATTGGACACTAACCGGCAAGAAAACTTGGGCTACCCCTATTTTCTTTGCAGAAGCAAGAACATCAGACAAATTCCTAAGTTTTTGTGCTGTTGTGTTTGCTTGATTTACAACATAATCCAATGTTTTTGTTGTACTCTGGTAAAATTTCCCTTGACCCGTGTATAACACAACACATCCAACACTGGAGAGATCCATAAAGGCTTGTTAGTTTACTTGTATCATTATAATCAAGGGAAAAGGATTAAATTAAAACAAGCTTTTGCCTAAAAACCTGAATTGCGTAGTTTTCATATTGGATTTGTCTTTTTTTGTACCATTTTTTTCGTAATGTATTTAAAAATACAATACAAAAACTACAAGTAGAAAAAAATAGTTTTTCCAGGCAAAACTTGTTCAAACACCATAATCAATATCTTAACACACAACAATATACATGATGCAAAGGTTGGCAGGTTTTCAAATTGAATATGGGAGATACAAGATGAAAAAAAATCAGTCTTCTAAAAATAAATAAAGCGATGAAAAAAAATTATAAAATATTTTATTTGAAACAAAAACTAAATTTCCTATACAGAACTAAATTTTCGTAATGGTAATTAGAGAAGGAAAAAACTTATCAGTCCTAATAGATTAATCTCCTGAGAGTGCAACAATTATACGCAGAGACACAAACACAAACGGAAAGAGAGGGAGGGAGAGAGAGAGAGAGAGAGAGAGAGAGAGAGAGAGAGACATACATTGCAATGATCGTAAAGAGTATGAGAAGAATAAGAGAGAGGGCATAAGCTAGTCTGGAATAGCCATACGGTTCTCGTGCACAACAACAGTAGCACAGGCAGATCACTGATAAGCACAACCCAAAGAACACGAACCACGCGGCTGCCATACCAAAGAATGGTACAGCAGTAAAAGCCACAGACTGCATTCAATATTTTTCAACAATTACAACTTCAAACAAAATATTGACATAAATATACAGATGAGATGCATTTCGACCCATTTACTTATAAAGTGTCGGGTAAAAGAAATCAGTCAAATGGGCTGAGAGTTGTCCAACATGTGGTTTTATGCACAAAATCATACTAGTATTGTATATTATAATCTTAGTAAATATAACAAATTTATTATTAACAACAAAAAAATTAGAAAGATTATACACAAATGTTTCTAGTCAATCCAACTGACCTGTTTTAACCCATTTCCCAAACTGCCTAACTTACTCATTGCCCAATGTAGTTTTTAGTGTATACAACCTCCTAATCGTTTAATATTCAAATCTTTGTGATCAAATTTAATGCAATCATTATTAACAAAAAAAAAATTATAAAAGCTGGGCAAGAAGTGATTCTAGTCAACCCAATCCGACCTGCCTAAACCCATTACCCAACTAGCCTAATCTGCTCGTTTTGCCATCTCCAACCATCAAATTTAATACAGCATCTACCCCACAAAGCAATTTCCATTTCACTATGACCTATAATATTTTTAACAAAATCAAATTACCTAACATGCCTCATAACAATGATTATCAGCATATTTCTGAACTCAAAGTTTAATTTCAGCATAAGGTCTCCTCAAGCTGAGATCTTTTCTCAAGAAAGACGAGTCTTTCTTATGCTGGAGTCAGCTATTCCATGAAATAAGAGGTTGACCAATTTTTGTGAGACAAGTTTCCCGGTCATATCTATTTCAACTTGAAGGGATCTCAATCGTTAATGTTTTAAATTTTCATTTCAATCTTGTACATTTAAAATTCATTACATAGGATTTTAAATCCTATTAGCTCAAAATATTTTCTAGTTGCAATTTTTTTCTCTGCACCCAAGACATTCCATTTGACATGGTGCAAATCAGGCACTAATTTTAGTAATGGAAGTAAAAATTTTAATACTAGTTTTTTAACTTAAAAGATCTAAACATCAACTTATTAAATCCCATTGTTTTTACTTTCAAAAATATATGCTTTAAGAATGATAATGAACTGAAAAAGAAGAATAATTGTTTCTTTTCCAACAATTGTGAAGAGTGGCAAGTAGAATAAATTCATGTGATTTCAAAAGAAAAATATATCATCATTCAAACAATAACAATCAATCCATCACAATTTAAATTATATATAAAACAAAGATGCTTAAATAAACTTGATTACGTCCACATGTTGGATTAATAAAAATTATCAGTTTAATATTCAAAGATATGGACCATGGTTTCATATCTTGTCCTTTACTTAAACTACCCCTTTCATGTTGCCACTTGCCAGCTAACGGCCATTTGAATGATACAATATTTGTTCCAAAAGCTTTAAATTGAATATTCTATTTAAAAAATAGTTGTGTTGGTATTTATATTGCACTTCGTGTACAATTCTAGGAAGGTGTTGGTAATTTCTCAAAAACTAAATATGTCAATGTCATTTTGGAACATCCAGATGAGATCAATTTTATTTTGCTTTTATTCAAACGTTGACTTTTAAGGTTCTCCACTTCACATGCATAATGCATTTTGAACATATATACATACATACATACATACATACATGTGTGTGTGTTTATGTTACTATGGAAAAAGGTTTAGCTGTTCAAAAGAAAAGGAAAAAGGGTTTATCTTTACTAATATTTTTTTGTAATGGTGGGGCCCAATTTTCCCAATTAATATTGGTTTAGCCATTTCAAATTAAAGTTCAATGAATACATTTGACTTAATTTATAGCAATTTGATCAATTTTTCAAAAGAGATTAAGTACTGATTGTGACCAATTAACTAAAAGTCTAAAACTAGGTTACTTGGAACTCAGGCCACAACTTTGTCTAGGCCATGAGAAGGCTGATGGAGGTGCTTCACATGCCATGGCACCCAAAAATAGAGTTGCTTAACCTTTTGGAGATAGGCTAGTGGTAAGGATGTTGGGCCTCAACCTTGAGGTCGTGAGTTCTAGTCATGGGAGTGACATTTTCTCCACAAAGCCGCCGACCCGGGTGCTTGCCCCCGTGGTTTACCCACTCCCCTCGGTTAGTCTGGTATTGAGGGGGCCTGGGGTTTACCACGCAAGTGGGTTCCCCGGTCAATAAAAAAAATAGAGTTATTTATAACTTTCAAACTGCTCCATAATACAAGTTAAAACCGACAGTTTTAAAAAATAGGAATTTGATGGATGTACAAGTTCAAAAGAATGGATACAAATCATTCTTCTTCTTCTTGTACTTGCGGATTAATGTATGCTTTTTCATTTTTCCTTTATTTTTTTTTTACTTTTTCCTGACAGAAAGATAGATTAATTGTTTTACTGTTGAATAACTTTACACAAACAAAGCACAAGAAAAAGTTTAAGAATAAGCATAAAATTATATAGACTTTTTCCTTTCTAATTTCCTCAAAAAAGAATCAGATTAATGGTTTCTGCAAAATCTGGATTAATGTAATTTTGCAGATAATTTTTGAGTTTTCTTCACTTAATTTAAAAATAAAAAATAAAAAATCATACAAAAGTGAAAGATGAGTATATGAATCTTACAGCCCAATAATGGCGCTCACTAATGTTCCATCCTCCCCTGTATTTCTTAAAATTATCGAGTGGATCTTTTCGTGTTGTTCTTCTTTGAGCCAACACCAGCGATGAATTCACATCATTTTGTTCTTCAGCAAGTAACCTTTTGGCCCCCGAAGTTTCCAGTAATCCTACACCCCCATCTGCAAAAAAATAAAATCAAAATCAAATAAATCATGACCCCCAACACACATTCAAAACCCTAGAACATAAATATTATCTAAATCCCACATCAAATTTAGGGAGAAATCAACGGCTCAACGCGTATCATGTGAACCATCAAAACCCCTAAATGCCAAGTATTTTAGGAATCAAAGAAACTACCTGAAGTGGGTGTTCGAAAAGAATCTCCATTCGAGAAAATAAAGAACAGGGTAAGAAGATGAAGAAGCAGAAATGGAAACAGGGTCGTGTTCTTGGTGGAATGCATTACGATTCCAGGGTTTTTTTTTTTTTTTTTTTTTTGGGAATAATTTATCAACACAGGGGCGGAATACGATCTTTTGCGATCAGAATCAGATTTTTGATGATAGGATTTGAATATGAAAGGAAGAAACAGAGATCCAGGAGAGAGAAAATGGTTTGTATTCTGAACTGCCGAATGGCACTACAAAAGTGGGTTTTAGAAAAATAATGATTAAGCAAATTATTAGACTATTGGGTGTGCCAAGGCACCCCACTCACTCCACGTATGCGCCACGTAGGCGTCACATAAGCACTCACCACAACCACTCACCCCACCATTTTGGTGGAAATGCCCCATTACCCCACTCACTCCACGTCATCATCCCTTTTTTAAACTTATATATATATATGTGTGTGTGTGAGTATGTGTGTGTGTGTAAGAGAGAGAGTGTGAGTGTGTGTCAGTGTGTGTAAGAGAGAGAGAAAGTGAGTGTGTGTGTAGAAAGAGAGAAAGAGAGAGAGAGATTGTATCTCTCACGCCGTTGCCACAATCAAGCCATCCCCATTCAAGCCCTCTCACGCCCCAAGGGGGGCGGTGTGCCACGCCCTATCACGCCCTCCTCACGCCCACTCAAGGGGCATACCCAAGGGTCTTATTGTGGTTAAACCAGTACCTATGATTTTCTTTTATTACAGATTTTATCCTTAAAGTATAACAAATTACACTTAAATCTCTAAATGTTTATTATAGATCTTGGTTATTCACAACCCAAACTTTTTTACTTTAAGTTTAAACACCACACCGATCATATACGTCTCATACAGACTTAGACGAGACAAATATCTCCCTCTAACACTCACCGGTACGACAATGATTGTTATTGTAAATGTCTCGTAGATGACATATACTTCCCGTATAGGCCAATACAAGATATATAAAAATCCAATTATTGATACAGATAAATTCTGACAAACAATTATCGGCCTCACATATATCACGTATAAGCCTATACGAAATGTATAGATACTGTGACATGTGTGTAAGAATAACACAACGTTTAAGAATATATTGCTTTCTGGTCAACCAAGAAAATTCATGATATCATAGTTCAACTCAAATTATCATTCTTGAGTTTACTTATTTATATCTTACTATGTGAGTAACCCGTGTAACACATGAGCTGACTTTAAGAAGATAAAAATAAAAAAAGAAGATTTTAATATAGTGATATAATTACAATCGACGTATAACACTATGATTTCAATCATTAAACATACATAAAAATAAGAGTAAAATGTCATTTTTGTCATTTTAGTCCAATAGTTTAAATTTTGCAATTTTGGTCACTATGGTTTCATTTTATTGCCATTTTTCATCCCTATGGTTTGGTAAATTTTGTCATTTTAGTCCAAAATTTAAAATTTCATTGGACTAAAATAGCAATAAAATGGAAACCATGACGACCAAAATGGCAATAAAATGAAACCATAGTGACCAAAATGGCAAAATTCAAACTATTGGACTAAAATGGCAAAAGTTGCTAAACTACATGGACTAAAATGACATTTTACTCTAAAAATAAAATGTGAAAGTATGATTTCAAACTATATAAAATCATATGCAGTGAAACATAAAAATAAAGAATTCAACTATTTATAAGAAACTTAAACATATAAAGTTATATATCACACAAAACATACTAAATTAGAATAAAAAAGTCACAAAAATTTGTTCATAAGTTTTAAATATTTCGTTGTATACAACGTTTGTTGTTGTATTTGAAATTTTCCCCTCTTCATCTAAAATCATAAGCTTTAGTTCATCCATACTTTTCACTCTGGATAATGCAACATATAATTGATCATATGTAAAACTGAATCTTTAAAATACAAACCAACTTTTGATAATGATTGCCCTTGGCTTTTGTTGATTGTTATCACGAAACATAAAGAGAGTGGAAGTTGTCTTCTTTTAAGTTTAAAAGGGATCTTTTTATCAGATGGTATCAAATTAATTCAAGGTAAAAAGAATTATACCATTTGAAATGTCTGACAAAGGACTTCTTATATTGCAAACTATATAAGTCATACAACATTACTTAGAACAGTTTATAATTACAATAAGAGTAAATTACGGTTTTGACCCCTGTGGTTTAAGTGTTGTAACTATTTTGACCCAACATATAATCTTCTATCAATTCAGCCCCTGTGGTTTTGGTAACTATCGGTTTTGGTCCCTCAAACTTAACTATTATAAAGGTTTTGGCCCAAAATTTAACTATGGTTGGGGGCCAAAAACGTTAGTTGCGTAAACCACATGGGCTGAATTGATAGAAGATTCTATTTTGGGCCGAAATAGTTAAAACAATTAAACAACATAGGCCAAAACCGTAATTTACTCTTACAGTAATTATGAAAAGATTAGTTATGAAGGTTTTTTTTTAAATGGTACCATTTAAACTGTAAGTTTGAAAATTAAAAAAAAAATGGTAGAATAGGTTGACTGTTTTCAGAATGTTTTTTCTTCTTCTTCATTTTGACTTATCAAGGATATTAAGATGTTTAATTAGATTAAAATTAAAAAATTAAGAAACATAAATTAAAATAATTATAACACCTTTGTTGTTTGATGTTACCGTTTTTTAAATGTTTGATACATATCAAACAGTTTATTTGAGAATATTGTTGATTTCGATTGTTGATTTCAATAATTGATGCATATGTGTTTATAGCGGTAATAATATATAATTGATAAAATAGACGTATTACACTGAGTATTACAACCTTATTTCAATTTATATCAATTTAATATAAATTACATAAACATTAAGTTTTCGTATTAATATAAAATAAGCTTAAAAATTGAATGAAATGTATTGACGTACCTAGTATGAAAAATGCATAAAGGGTGAAAAATCATTAAGGAGGGAATATAATGAAGTATGATTATGAAAAATGTACAGTGTTTCAATATGTTGTAAATTTTTAAATTTTAATTAGGAAAGTTTTGAGGTAGTTATCTTATGAACAATTAATTATTAATAATCAATAAATTAGGGTAAAAATAAGCAACGTATTTAAAAGTATAACACATGTATATAGTTTATATTATAATAAATGTGTGCATCAAAATGACAAATACGTTACGTTTTATTAACATTTTTTAATTAATAAATATTTTATTAGGTTGACTGCATTATAATATATTTTTATAATAGAAAATAAATATAAAGTATGAAAGTAACGGATAATTTGTTTTTGGTTATGACTGCAATTTAAAAAGTAAATAAAATTGCACTTAATGCATATAATTCAAAAAATTATCTAATGGATAATTTATTTAGGAAAGTTTTAAATTGGTTATATGATAAATCAATTATGTGGACGTGTGTGGTCTTAACATGTGTAAAATGGCACTACATGGCATAATTGTTATAGTGACATGTGTCCTCTTAATGAGGTAGACATCCTAGTTAAGTGCCATGTGACATTAGAGTTACTTTTTTATTTAGAGTAGAAGATTTTTCAAAAACTCTCGCCTTTTATGTCCCGTTTCTATTTCTATATGATTTTTTTGTTATTTATTTCTCTTTATTTTTGTTTGCTATTCTAACAAATAATTATTTTGTCTTATTATATTTATCTTTTAAGGGAGAAGATCAAATGTTAACTCATGTTTATTACGTTAAATTTGCGTTAACCGAATAACTACATCTTATTACTTTGGGTCTCACATTAAAGTAAATCTAAATGTGCAGTTTTTTTTTCAAATTAATGCAAGGCTCACTTATATTAATAAAAAAATAAGAAAAAACCTACACCTTTAGATGTATTTTAATGTGGACCCCAAAGTAATAAGATGTAGTTATTCGGTTATCACAATAAAGAATAGTTAACATTCGAACCATCCCTTTTTTAAATTGATTTGAAACTATCTTTTATAAAAGTTTTACTGTTTAATTTCTTATAAAGTTTTGGTCTCTGACTTCTAATTCATGTGAGATCAAGTAGTAATGCTTGAAAACATATTCGAAGAATCACAAAATAACTGTTGTACACATAACACATAACAAGTTTCTAACTCCAACTAATACGCAAAAGAGAACAAAATTTAACGTGGCTTCGTTTATTATTGGGAATATAATAGCCATTAATATTTTGTTAGATATATATATTTTTTTGAACGGCAACTTGGATGACGGGTCATAAACTCACCCGATCATATCCACACCAATAGGAGGAAACCTATTATAGGTGAGAGAAAACCCCCTAGCCCAGCATGAAACCGTATTTTGTCAATGCCAGGACTTGAATCCGTAACCACCCTAATATTGAAGCCATATAGTATCTCTCCTCAACCACTTAAGCTGAGGATCATTATAATACGATGATAACAATAGATAAAATTCATTGTCACACCTTTGTCAAGGCGAAATGCACGAAGAAATAAACGTAACAGATTACATGTCACAGTACATCAACTTAGTCATTGGTGATACATTAGTTACTAATGTTTCGTGTTAACTTCAGTTTAGTTACCAACTTTTTTTGCTGCAAAAGAGTGCCTCAAGTGGGAGTAGAACCCTTGACCTCCACATTGGAAGGTGAATCTTCTACCACTAGGACAACTTATCTGGATATGGAGAGTCTAATGCAGTTTTAAATCTAACTTTTGTAGTGTTTTCATGTCTGGACCAGACCACAAGTCAAACCAAAAACTGCCACTTAAATCGATTCAGGTAGGTCTCTCTAAACTACTTTTAGTTGAACAATATGATAATCTGCCATATGTCGAGCATGATGGTTGTCAGACTAGGTTTTTTTTCTCAGATAAACACTAAAATCAAACCTTATTTTTTTTTGACATGATGATGTTTGTTTAAATGTATTTATAATTTTATAATTTTATACTATTTTTAACTATTTATGATGTCATCCGATCCTTCATTCCGCCCGACAAGTGAACCAATAAAAGGTCCAATTATGAAAACACTTAACGTTAGGATCAAGAATCAGGTTTTTTAAGTTGTAAGAGAAAGTTATGACCAAATGAATTGGAGTTAGTAATATGCCAGAACCGTTACAAAAATTGCACCCAACTTACACATTGCGATTTTAAGGATCAAATAAAGTTAAATAAATATAAGGTTGGTTGGATTGAAAAGTAGATTCAAAATAATTGATTTTAGACTCTGAATTTGATTAATTTGGCTTAGTTTTTACTTTTTATGAAGATATACCTCCTTAAACTCACCCAAAATTTCTGTTTCAATTCAGGTTGGGTGCAAATGTGCAATTGTTGAGTTTTATGGTTTTTTATCACATCAATTTCTATAATTTCATGAATTTTACTCCTTGAACATCAAAACAACATGTTTAAACATAAAAAATATAAATTTTGTGGTTTCATTCATGTGTTACAACTATAGTTTCATGGTAATCTTATCACAAAGGTCTAAAAATCATTTTTTATATAAATTTTTAGCATGTTTATCTTTCAAAACCTTTGTAACTCAAAATTATGATTTTAATATCATTATTTTCCATATTATTCATTTAGTATTTAGAAAACATAATATTATTACCTCAATATGATCATCAAAATCATATATATGAATTTACCATGAACACCCATTATTGTTCATAGACGATGAGTAAACATGACCATTAAAATATGTAAAAATCTAGAAAACAAAGTAAAATTGAAAGAAAACCCCACCAAAGCTCGTTAACACTTGAAATAGTTATCATACTTGATATTCTTGATCTTTGTATAGCAAAATTGAGACAAATATAATGATGATGGAGGGTTTACGGCCTAAGAAAGTGGGAAAAAGAGGTTATGTGTGATGAATGAAAATGAATGAGCACTAAGTATATGAATATTTATGCATGTAGTTACAATCTTTTGAAAGTTTTGAAACCCCCTAGACATTTATGAAATCCATAGGTTGGAACCCATGTATTACATTTTTTTTAACGGCAAAGGTCTAAATCGTGTGAACCCACTGTTTCCAGGCCATGTCACCAAGGTCTAGTTACCTAGACCTCCCATGAGCCACCACAACCACCCCAGGAGGAAACCTCACCAGGATAACCTCCTAACCACCCTAAGACCCTTTTTTGTTGCGAAAGAGATTTAAACCCAAGACCTCCCATTTGGAAGAATCACGGGGTACCATTGAGGCAATGCCTCTTTATGTATTACATATGTTGAATAAATCAAACAGGTTACAAACGATAATTTTTTATAAAGATTTGTATGTTTAACAACATTTATTGTTGATAAATAATAAATGATGAATACATAAAAAAATAAATTACAAATAATAAAAATTTAATAATTACAAAATTACATTTTAAGATATTATATAATTGAAAATTCTTATAAGAGCAATTATATATTTGATATTTAATAATATAATTTAATTATTCAAAATCATTAAGATTTAATTTATTTAATATAAAAGAAAATTAATTATATTTAATATGAGATATAGGCGGGAAAATTTTTTCTAAAGTTTATGATGTGGTGACATGTGTCAAGTGTTGCTATTCTTTTATTAGAACAAGGCAGTGTTCGGTTTAACGATCACGCTGCAACAGGTAACGTGTAATATAGTACATACGTAAATAAAATTGTTTTGAGATGATGAGCATGCTAATCTATTATATACTAGGTAAACACATGTGTATTACACATGTTAAGTAAATAAATTTTAAAATTTTTTATTTTAAATAACCTATTACATATTTTTCAAATACTTTTTATAAAAAAAATAAATAATATGACTTATGATATAATCATATTATTTGTTAAATTGAATAAAATTATTATTATTTAATAAAAGAAAAGGAAGAAAAAACAAGATTTAACAAAAGATGGTTTACAAACAATTAATAAGAGAGAGAAGCGGGAAAACTAATTTTTAGATGGTCTACAATGTTCACATGTGTCATATGAAAACCTTTATTTATTATATACTAGGTTAGCACCCCGTATATTACACGGGTTGAATGATAAAATATAATAAATAATCATTAATGAAAATTTAGACAATATAAGAAGGTTCTTTAATAAAAAATATGACTAAAATTTGTATAATTCAATAGTTTAAGTACAAAAATAATTATATAATTTCTTTAAACACTATTTTTTTCAAAGTTTTTTTCTTTAAACATATTTTTAAAATAATACTTTCAAAATTTGTATATTTTATAATAATTTGGATTTTTAAAATGAGTTTTTTAATATTAATTTATTTTTAATGTACTAAAAAATTTGTTTATTATTTTTAAAATGTAAAAAAAGTATTTTATATTTAATATTATTATTTAATATGATGTGTATTTAATAGGAGAGAGACGGGAAATCAAAGTTGAAGTGCTCTATAATCACGCCATGTGTCTCTTGAAACTTTGATTTATTAAAATAGATTGTAAAGACTAATAAAGGTTGATACTCACCAAACTTCTCATTTTGTCTAAGTACAGGAGTTACATTGACCAAAAGCCTTCGGAAGAAGTGATTCTTCGGAAGCAGCATTGATTCCGAAGGATAACTTATTCCTACTGAAGGTTTTACAAGACAAGGGCTTCGGAAGAAGAACTTAAAGGATTAAAGCTTCAGAAGACTACAAGCTTTCGAAGAACCTTCCCAGCTTCCAAAGACTCTCCTCAACGGTTTCCTCAGACAAAGACTTCCGATAATCAACAATAATCAAAGGACTGTAGCTAAGTACTTTCATAGTACAAAAGGGACTGACACAAGACATGCTGGTCTGAGTAAAGACAACGACAACATGTAATGAGTCAGACAAAGCGCCTTACTTCTCCCATGATGCATTAAATGCAAAAGATCATCTGAAGCCTTGAAGATCAACTACATTAAATGTCTTTTGTATTTAGTAGTCCTTTGTAAAGTCAATGTCTATTAATGTAATGATTGTGACTGAGTGTCTTAGCCTGTTAAGACACTCAACATACTAGAATAAGCTTTACTTTATGTATTGTCTAGTATACCCAACTTGTATTCCTAAGTGTATACGGTTGTAGCCTCGGCTATATAACCTCCCATTGTATGTTTGTTTGAGGTGTGCTTGTATACTTATTACTTTGAGAGAAATATATCCTTCAGCTTGAAATTATTCTTGTGTTCTTATTGTTGTTCAAAGATAATTATTTTGTCATCTGAGTGTTTGAGAGATCAATCTAACAGAACATTCCGCATCTGTTAGATTAAAGGAAGAAATACTTGTGAAGTGTTGTTTAGATTAAACAACCCGATCCTACATAGATAGATATATTTGTTTGAACAGGTAAACGAGTCCTCGGACCCAACAACCCACGCGCTGCGACCACAGACCGCTACCAACCCCGGTAAACATTTAAATCCGGGCGTTGGCGAGTGCCGAATCGAGGAACCACCACATCATCTTGGAGGAAACTGTGAGAAAACCCCTAGCTCACTCAGAACATTTTTTGTTCCAGGCGAGACTCGAACCCAAGATTTCTCATTGCTAGTGGTCAAGGAGTACCACTAGGCTATAAGCCCAATGATTTTATTTATTATTTAGTATATATATAGATATAACTTTATTTGTGGATTTGCTCTTAGGAATGAGGTATTGGGTTCAAATCTAAGCAAGGTGTATTTGTGTGTAATTTAGGAGTAGGACTATTGCTGTTAAAAAAAAAATTGTGGATTTGCTCATTCAAAATCCCATAATTTTGGAAATCAAACTAATTATCGTAAACAATGTGCAGTTTTTTTTTTTTTGAACGGCATAAACAATTTGCAGTTAATGCTAAAATCAACACCCAAATAAAAAGAAGCATACAACACAAATCACTTAAAACTATAAGATGTGTTTCTTTAAGAAAATTTGGGACTTGGGCATGAGTCGTTGCAACCTCATATTGTCATGCGTAAAAATCAACTATTCTTTTATTAGATGAGATTTTTTTTCTAACCTAATTTCAAAATCACATATGGCTAACTTTAAAATAGTTGAATCCTATACAATTGGGGTTAGAATAAGATAGATAAAAAAAATATCTAAATAATTTATTAACAAAAACAAACAAGCAAACATAAATAACAAATATAAGTGAACAAACATAAACAAACGTTCATGAACGTAAATGAAACATATGTTATGTTCAATTTGTATAATTAAATGAACAAAAGTGTTTGTTTATGTTTGTAAATTTATTAAATAAACAACCATGAACAAAGTTCTTGTCGAATGATTAACAAACGCTTCACTAAACACTCGGTTCATTTACAAACATAATTAATTAGGTATGAGAAGTAATATATTATAAGTAGTTTAAGAGGAAATATGCAATTCAAAAGAAAAGTCAATATTGTAAGGGTGGCAATTCCTAACACAGCTCGAAACTCTACCTGAACATGACACGAAAATAATCAGGATGTGGGTTCTCAAGTATAATATGTTTAAAAAACAAATTGAGTTTGGGATGACCTCTTTGTAAACGAGTCGTGTTCGGGTTGATGCTCCTAAAAACTGGTCAGCCCGCTAACCCGTTTTAGGTTTAAAAATTATTTTTTTTCTAGAAACATATATTTAATTGTTTTTCCCTTTTACTATTTATTTATCATAATTTAATTAACTAATTAATAAATTTTTTATTTTTTTATTTACAAAGGTGACTTAATTACCTTTTAGTATAGAATTTTATTTTATATGTTGTACTTCATGATTTTAATTTGACTAATTAGATGTTATAATATTATTATTATTTCTTAAAATATTATATTAACTACTACTATTATAAACTCATGTGTCACATGTATTGAATAAATATAACAAGTTATAAACAATATTTTTATAAAAATTTATATGTTAGATTTATCAGCTATTGGTGAAATAAGAAATTTGAATATCTAAAAACTATAAAACAAATAATAATAATAACATGGAATAATTATAAAATTATATTTTATGATAACATATAATTTAAATCTTATTATAGTTTATCAAGTTTTAGTAAATTAGTAAATTATTAGGAAGAGAGACGATAAAACAATTTTCATATTTCATCAAGGTGTGACACGTATCTCATAATATATTCCTTTATTAGAGCATGTATATTTGTTATTCATACACATTTTAAGCATGTTATTAGGCTGTGTGTAGTGGGACATGAGCATCCAGGTGACTGGGTGTCATGCCCCCCACTCCACGACACTCCTAACGTGACAGGCCAGGCGTGAGCTTGGTCATGGGGTGAACGCCTCAAAGGGGGTAACTTTTGAATCTATTGGCTATAAAGAGGAGGGTGAGGAGGAAGTGATGGTTATACATATGTATATGAAGAGGGGATGATGAGAATAGGTGCTTATGTAGCGTTTATCTAATGTCTACGTGGAGTAATAAGAAGTGATAAATACACATGGTCTTATTATCATACTTTCAAGCCAACAACCATCCTACAAACTATAAACTAATTTGATTAATTCAGATTCATGTGTTAAATGAGTGATGCTTGAATTGACCTGAATTTATATCTATCTGGGTTTGAGCTAAAAATCCTGACACCAACACACACACGTATATATACACATATCGGTGGGTAAAGTTCAAATTGCAAAATAAACCCATAACCTGACCCGTTTAGTATCGGTAATATTGATGACAATAACCAGTGCTATGGTTACATGGATCTTGATCTTTAACCATGTTAATATAGTTTTCATAATTAAAACCTACTACCTAACTTTTGACATTTTCACTATTATAATCAATAAGTCCTATAAAACGAGGAATCAGTTAAGATATCACGTCACAACTACCAAGTTTTCCATTGAAAAAAAAAAACCAGTTAACAGTTGCTGCGCACGTTTAATAATTTTCTCACACGTTGGGATGAACAATTTCCAAAAAATGGTATAAATATGAAACTATAATAAAAAAAATAAAAAAAGAATAAAACTTGATAAATAGCAGGAAATAAATATGCCGACAAAACATAAAAAAATAGTAACAAATACAAAATTTAATAAAATAACATACAAAATCAAACTATGTTAAAGGGCGGGTACTCATTAAAAAAAATTACAAAAAGCATATCATTATGTTGTTCTTCAATTGCTTAAAACTTAAATATAACTTTTAGGAATAAAATAAAATTAAATTATTGATATGGTCCATGTAGTTTGCTAGTATTTTACTCTTAGTCCCTAAGTTTCATAAATTACACATATGGTCCCAAACCTTTAGACATTCATAACACATTTAATCCTTAGGTCAACAAACTATCATTACATACTTGACCAAAGTACCCTCACATAAGAACTGTGTTACAAATGTTTAAAGTTTTGTACCATATAAGATACTTGCAAAACACATGTATCGAATTTACTCAAAAAATAATAATAATTTGTACGTAAGCCAATGGGGTCTTGTCACAACAAAAACAAAACTTAAAAACCTAAAAAATAAATACGTTGACAAAACAACAAAAAAAAAATACTAATAGAAACAAAACTTAAGAAAATAGTGTGCAAAATAGTTGTGTTTTATAAGACGTACCGATAGAAGAGACTCTGCAAAAAGTAAATCACTTGCATTGTTTTTATGGCGTTGGTTATTTAGTGCGCAAATTTGTTATTTTAACGTCCCACCAATCTTATACGTCTCGTATAGGTTTATATGAGGCGTATAGCTCCCACTGACAAGTGACAACTAATGATTCAACAATGATTAATCGTATATACGCCACGTATAGGACCTATACGAGGCGTATAAGAATACCATTATTGACACTGAGAATTTTAACAAACAATAATTGCCTCCCTATACGCCTCGTATATCCTCATACGCTTATCTCAACAAATATTCTTTGATCATATTCAAACTTATAACCTCACATAAAAAAATCAAGGAGTAATTATTTGTCTTTTGATACCATATAGCTGATGACTTGGAAAATAGAATTTATGTTTTGAGTACAAAAATATATCGTCTTACGCTTTAAAATATTAAAATATTAAAAAATTATATATTATCTTTTGTTAAATTAATTTTTTTAAATTCTTGTATCGTAATATACCATGTATAATAATATTTTCTTTGAATGTTTTGATCTTCATAATTGACATGATGCAACTTAACACATTTAATTTAATCATATCATTACACCATAACTAGCAAGTTTTAATCGTAATGTTCGGTAACATGTCAACATGTGGGGTATAAAGCTTGTTTTGACTTAAAGAACAATTGATAGATAATGATAATGTTAGTTTAGTTGTTTTAACATGCTTTGATTAAAAAGAGAAAAAAGAAAAGTTATAATATATTAGTAAAAAAATATAATGAGTTAATTGAATAAAACAATGTACGTACGTAGGTACATATGTATGTAATAGGAAGAGATTTTTGCCTAAAAAAATAAGAATTAATAAAAATTTGACATGTAGCATGATAAAAACATAAAATTAGGTACGAAAAAATATTGAACAAAAAAGAAATTAAGTATAAAAAATAAAAATTTAGTAAAAAAATATGATGTTATATATAAGTAATTTTTTTTTAATTTTTTATTTCAATATAATCTAATCCCTATCCAATGTTTGAACCTTTTACCTTTCATCTAAATGAAACAGTTGTCACATTGGTTTTATGCGTCATTTAACTCATTACGGTATCAATTGTGTTAATATATTCCGGTTAAAATAGATAGTACTCACATTAAATTCTATTGAATGTTTTTTATTCTCGACAAATCTTTGAAAACTTTTACCATCAACATAATATTTCGGTTTCAACTTTTCTAAACTTTTGTTAGATGCCACTCCCAAATGTACTACTTTCTACCTTGCCTAGTAATTTAATTATTGATCCGGTTCAAAGCCAAGATTGCAACATCACAATCACACAATAAATATCACTTATAACATAACTAATTAACTATTTGTAATATCAATAAAAAAAATTAAAAAGTAAACAAATCTTACCTTTATCTCTAAGACCGTGTGGTGTGCCGGGTGGTTGGGGTGTAGGTGGGGCTGGGTTGGGCATGAAACACCGGCCCCTAGGGGCGTGAGTGCCTTGGGCGTGGCCACATCCTCGCTCCTCCACCGTTTGAGTTTTCAATTTTCGACCAATTAGAGATATTTGTGGGGCGTGAATGACTTGGTGGGACATTTCCACCACAAGTGGTTGAGTGGGTGGTTGTGGTAGGTGCCTACGTGACGCCTATGTGGAGTGGTTAAGGCCAAGAGGCGTACCTCATAGCCTAAGAAAGACCCATGACTCGTAAATTAACACACAAACAATGCTAATACTCTATTCTTCAACTGACTAAAGTGTTTGATTTTTATAGTAGTGATGATAAAAAAACACTTTTTTTCTAAAATTAACCAACACGTTGTTTGTGCCACATGCACTTGGAGTCTCATCTTGTTGACCTGGCCAAAAGAACAAGTGTGACTTACACTTGCTCTAAAATTCTTGGATATTGATAATCAAATGCAATTAATTATGGGTGACAAATACAGGTTTAATCAACAAATTGTTAATCCAACACAGGGGGAATGGCTAAGTCTGGTGCTTGAGATTTTCTTCAACGAGTTCAATGCATCGATACAAAACAAACTCAAGAGGGTTAAGACCACATGAAGCCATTTGATAGTCATCTTCCTGACTTTCAGCTCTAACACTAGAGACCAAACCTCTTAAAGGTTCAAGCCATTCCCTGTAAACCTTCTGCAACATGTTCTTTGACAACACTTGACTATAATTGGTATTTCCTGTTCCATTCATTAATGAGTAATAGGTCAAACAAGTTTGGGATGAAACCATAATTTTAAATTTTTTTTGGTGCAGGTCAGCCCACAAGCAATTTTGTCCACTTTTTATTTTGTTATATAATAATCAGAGCAATTGGAGTTGCAAAAAAAAATTAAATTACTATGTCAATCACATTCAATACCAATTATTTACATACAGACTTTGGGGCATGCTGCATGACAAGAATAAAAAATCTATATATGAACAGATGCAAGTACCTGATGACTCGGTGATCAATACAAATCTATAGAGGTTAAGGGCAGACAATACCTGCAAAAAATGAGCAAGTGTCATCTACAAGTAATTAAGTAAACTTAATCATGTGTTGGTTGGGGTAACGTGAGTTTAGGTCAAATTGGGTTCCAGTTAATACTGGGTCATAGGTCAAATGGGTTGATATCAAATAATCAAAATGAGTCGAGTATATTTGTTTTTATGGTGGCGGAGAGGATGGTGGGGGTAGAAGTGGTCCCTTCCTCCCATTCTTCGATTATAGCTTGTTTTATCCTATATTTTAGGAGAACTTTGCATTTTATTGTCTTATTGCATTATATCTTACTGTATTTTAGGTCAATGTGTTGTTTTATGGTATTATGATATTACATATCTTACTACTTATCTTGTCACAAGTTCTTTCATATTCTTTTGTATTGGTAATTTTCTATATGCTTAAAACAGTTTGACTATTGTATGTTTGTTTCATTACATGCATTTATTTGTTTTTTTGGAGCCAGTTGGAAGCATTCTATTTCCCTGAAGAGAGAATTAAGGTTTTTTCCCGCATCACAACCTTCTCATACCTTACCAATAGCTTTGTTATGAGCACTGTTGCAAAAGTTGGCCTCCAAGGCCAAGTACTCGCTCCAAGGAGTTGTTCCGAGGCCGAGTACTTCCTGAGTATTACCCGAGTACTTCCCGCCTAGGTCTGAGTACTCCCCGATTACTCACTCCAAGGAGTTGTTCCGACCTAGTTATTATGAGTAGGATTTACTTGGTATGCTAGTTCTTCAACCATGTATGTCCCGTGAAAAAATAAGTACCACCCAATTTCAAAAAATCATACAAGAAATCCAAAATAAAACATCATTTAATGTTTAGGTCAATATTGACAGATATAACATTAACCTATACCTTCTTAATTATATCTATTTAATTATGCTTGGGTGGCATTGAAAGAAAAATAACTACAAGAGGAGGCAACCGGTGTTTATGCAGATTCATTTCTCCATGTCACTATTCATACAATAAATGTTCCAACAGAATTTCAAAATCATACTTTTAAAGAATCGAGTCATCAATTAGGACCTCAAACAAAAAATAAATAAAAAGACTATACTAAAAGTGAGACAAAAGCAAAAGTATTACCGCGTCAGAGAATTCAGGAAGAAGAGGGGGTCCACCATTTGGTGGCTTTAAAACAAACTCCACAAAATCAAGAACTCTAGCAGTCCAGAATGGTGATGAATGTTGTAACATGTTATTTTCTGATTTTGGAAATTCATTTTCTTTTGAACTCTTTTGAGGATATTCCCTGTGCATTTCTTCTTTTACACAACCTAGAAGAATTGCAATCTGTCCAACAATAGCTCTTTGCCTTATTGCCAAAAAAATGGACTCAACTCATGCTAAAAAATCATGCCAATTTTGCTTACCATTGAGGATAGCTCACTATTTCTTGTTAATGCCAATAAAATGTCAAACCTTAAAGAAGGTGGAAGATCTGCAAGCACCTAATTTTATCCATTTACAAAAAAGTTGAAGACCACAATTTATTGATATAAATTTGAAAGGAAGCATATGGTTCATGAATACATCATATGAAAGAGAAGAAGGGCATAAACAAAATTTTATACATACACACACACACATATATATATAGGGATTGTATCATGTGATAACTTGAGATAACACTTAAACCCTTCTAAAGCCACTCATTTTTAATCATGACAAAAGATGTGTGGTCCACAATAAACCACATAAAGTTGATTATTTTATTCTAAACTTATTTTTTAATATAGTTTAATGCGAACCACACATCTTTTGTCATGATTAATGAGTGGCTATGAAAGGGTTTAAGGGTTATTTCTCTAAAATTGGGAATCTAAGATTGGATATAAATAAATATATATATATATATATATATATATATATATATATATAAAATAAAATGAAGTTCCGTACCATCTTGAAAGTATCAAAAGCTTTTTTCCTTAACAGTGGATCTGAAGCATATACAATCACCAGTTGAATTGCCTGAACATTTGATATAGACAATGATGATCCATTTACCAATGAGTGAGCCAATTCGGATTGAGAGTCATCCAAAGTGTAGTTTTAATAGGTTCTAGAATATAATTAAAACAATATGATTTTTGTAACCATACGACTATTTTAAGAAGCTTAAAACTGTGATCACGAATTGTTCCTGGTCGATAAGTACTAAATTACAGGTTTTGACCCATTAACCAACCTGTCTCGCACGTTCAATTTCCTACCTTCAGATAATAACATGTAAAGAAGCAAAGATTACCTGTAAAGAAGCATAGAGGCTAGGTATGTATGCTGAATAGTCCGATGATGCATCATGGTCCTTTCGAAAGTCAACACCTTCCATAATGCAAAACAAAAGGTCTACGCCATGTCTCTTGAGCTCCCATGGAAGACTAATGGAAGTAAATATGTGCTTCAACATGCCAATTGCATCCCACCTTTTTGTTTGATTTTTGGAAAGTTCCAATTTTACTGCTTCCAAATCTTGCTTTGTAGAATCATCAACTTCATTAGAAAGATCTCTCCAAATTACTGTTTACATATATCACAAGTTCAATCATCTCAATAATCACTCTTCATTTGAAAACCACTATTTTCAAATACAACTATTTGCCCAAACAAGCAAGCAACTTCGGTGTGATTACTGTTCCAAGAACCAACTTATCTTAGGCCAGAAAAACCATCAAAGTTTCAAAATTTTGGTTTAGAATTAATTACACAAATGGTCCATGTGGTTTGCATAAGGTAACAGGTTTGGATACAAAGAGTTTAAAGTAACATAATTAGGTTTTATGTTCAATTTTGTAACGATTCTGGGTATTAAGGCTAACTTCTTTTGAGTTTTCTATTAAAAATTAGGATGAAATGACCAAAATACCCTTCGACTAATTCAATGGATATTTTGGTTATTTCGTCCTAATTTAACGGAAAAGTTAACAGAATATAGTCGGGACACCCAAACTTCTTACAAAAATTGAATTCATAAATACTAAACAGATTACTTTAAGACCTCAGTACCCAAAACTTTTACTTGCTGTGAACTACAGGTGTCAAATCAGTGACATGTCAGCAAATACACCCTAAAGAGAGAAAATATTCAACGTGGTTATGAGATACCAACACCTGAGCTGCCATGTCATCAGTTTAACCAGTTACTGAGTTAGATTAACATTTTTGATAGTTTGCTACCTTCAATAAAAAAAAAAAAAAAAAAAAAAAAAAAAAAAAAAAAAAAAAAAAAAAAAAATTTCTTTCTTTGATGGGGTTTTTGGTTTAAAACAAGTTAATTATCTAAAATAGAACTTGCACCAAATTAACCTTTTATGCAATTTAGTGTAGATGCAAATAAACAAAACTGTAACAGGTAACCTGTAAGAATTGCCCCACATCTGACATATGAAAAACAACTCATATGATCATCTTCATCACCTATACATTGTCATACTCAACAAAAAGAACTTCAGTTTAAGAAAATTAATTTTTAGATCAATAATCAGAATCTGATAATGGAACAACTTAGGGTCCAAACTGAATTCTTGCCTTGAGAAAGAAGATCAATAGCCATGTCCACTTCATGTCCAGTTATTAGACCAAAATAAGTTAACCCACAGTATTGAAGGAAGTGTGACAATTGTGACATCATGGTTGAAATTTGTGCTACCACATTATTTGAAATAAGAGCCTGCACTCATAAATAAGTCAAGATGAATGATTAACTGAATAGACGTATGATAATCAACTAAAATATGATTTTAACTTAGGCATGAGGACTCTCACTGTGATTTGCAGGACATATAAGGCAAATAAAGCAATTAGCTTCTTATCTTTGTGATCCTGTTGAATGGCATTAAATGTAAGATTAGCGGGATTTAATGTGATATGAAACTTAAACAATACAAAGATATTCAACCATGGTGCCACTAACTAATCTTGTGCATATTGCTTCAAGCGAATGGGCGATTATAATTGATTTACTGAGCAAATCGACAAAGCCTGTATCCTTTTCATCTTCTGGATTTGATAAGAAGGCCTCTAAAACCTTAAGGACAACAGGAAGGGCTGCTTTTACTTGCTCAAATGGTCTTCTCTGAAGGGCTTCAAAAGCTGAGAACACAGTAAAATAAGTAGAAAAACAATTTGGCAGCCAACTTCATGAATGGTCAAAAACAGGACATTAGAAATTCAATTTGGTAACATAGTTGTCGAAGGCGCACGCGCCTAGGTGCTCAGACGCAGCGTATCACGCCATATGCGCCTTGCATGAGTAGGTGCACTCTCATGCACTCAGACGCATTTTCCGGCAAAAAATTAGGCCAAATTCAGGCTAAAAATAGTTTGAACAAGTTTAAAGATGTCTAAAACAATTACATTAGCCCTAAACAATCCTGGAGTCAACATAAAACAACTAAGCTAGCCCTAAGCAAGCTTAGGACATATCTAAGAGCCCTAAAATGGTATTTTTATACTATACACCTCATTTATAAAAAAAACCTCTCATTTAAGCACCTTGTTCCTAGGCTCCTGGCAAGGCCTGTATGCCTTGACAACTATATTTACTTATTTAGTAATCCACTAAAAGTATCCAGAAATAAATAAGATGAAATCTGTAAAAAAAAAATACCTTTTGCAAGGGCTCCTAAAAGAGGTGTAAAGTAAGAAGCATTGAAGCCATTACTTGAAGAAGTCATTGCCTGTGCTTGAATAGCTAATAGTATCAACAATTTAAATCAATAGAGCATAATTCAGAGACATTTTAAAAGAAGACTGATTGTAGTCTTTCACTAACAAAAATTACTTAATGAAATCCCTCTTAACTATAGGGTCTTGGGAGGGTGAGATGAGAGCAAACCTTACCCTTATCTCATAGGATAGAGAGGAAGCACCAAGTAGGGATGTAAACGAGTCGAGCATACTTGGCTCGAGCTCAAAAATTAACGAACCAAGCCAGCTCAGCTCAACTCCAATTTTTTTATCAATTTGAAAAGTCGAGCTTGTCTCGTCTCATATATAAACAAACACACAATTATTTGTGTGTGTATATATAGACACTCATAGTATAAAGCCGAGCCAACTATAGCTCGGGCTCAATTCGATTATAAAACAAGCTCTTATTGAGCTTCTTTCAAGCGAAGACATGAATGTATTGAAAAATCCTAGCGCCAAGATAGACCCTCAACTCAACCTTTTTATATAGCAAAGTCCCAAGAACAATACACACCAAACCAGTATCATGGCATAGCATATATCATCACCAATAAAATAAGGTACATATTATTTATAACAGTATATATGATTTGAGATTAACAGCATAAACACAACTGATAAATGTTTATGACTTAACACTAAAGAAAACATACCTCACAAAGAATTGAAACCATATCTCGTGGGCTGCAAATCTTGACAAAATGATTAATAATTCTTTCAGCATTCTCAAAACACCTTGTAGATACACAAGCCAATTTGGCTACAGCCTTTGGCAACTCAAATGCTAATGCATCTATAACAGCCTGAGATTATCAAAATCAAAAACCAACTTATCATTAGAAAAGCGAAAACCCTAGAAATAAGTTCGAAAACAGATATATCATACTCTAAAGTAGTTTTTCATTGCATCTGATATTAACACAGTCACGAAACAATAATTGAAGTAACAAATGACCTACCTGATCAGTTGAAGGAGAAATTAAGTAGTCATATATTTGGGAAACAACTTCAAACGCCGAATTTTCTGATTCTTGTTCATCTTGGCTCCCAGATGAGGCAAAATCAGATATTGAATCAAGAAAACGAACAAGTATCGATATGGATTCCTCGGACTTCTTAAAGTCCCCATCAGCGATTGACTGTCGAACAGTGCCATCAACAAAATCATGTGTGTTTGTGATTATGTACATACATAAAGAAAAAAAAGGGAATACTTACTTGGGAGCATAAAGCTAGGGTTTGCTGAAGGCGAAGAGAATTTGTGTTCATTAGTGATAATGCGTTTTAGCGGGAATGAGATCATTTGCTTCTGTATATCATACATCACAAAGTATTAATGGTCAAATTATAAATAGCGAGCTTAAATTGATGACTTCGTGATAGATTTAATCGTGACGTAATGATACTTCAGTGATTTGTAATGATCCAAAATAGTTGTTCAAATAAATTATAACCAAAGACAATTAATCGAAATTAACATAGACTGAATCTGTTGGTTCTGGTTAACTGCACTATATAAACGAATGGTTTTAGTTTTGTATCCATAGATAATCTAGCAAATATATACAGGATAAGGGTTGTTTAACCGGTTTTAAATTTTATTTTGAGGTGGACCTAAATATACACCAATGTTTTCTAAACCCAGACCCGCCCGGTCGGACCGAGATTCGCCACCTTAAACGGTCCGGTTAACTATTGAGAATCGTTTTGAAGAGAACCGGCTGGTTGAACCGATGGTCCGCGGTTTAACCGCAAAACCGGTGTTTAAAACGGTTGAACCATTTTGTATTTTACTATTATACCCTTCGGTTCTAACCCTAAGTCTGTGTCATATTTCCCATATTGCAGAACACGCTTGCAGAGTTGCTGCCAATGACCTGTGAGCTATGGCCTGTGAGGCTGTGACCCACGTCCGGCAACCGACGGTGACCATTGACCGGAGACAAAAGGCCATTGAACGCGAGTGACGACCTCTTCTTCGTCTGCCATCGACAGGTAACTCGGTAAGGTTCCATCTTTGCCTCTTTGGTTCATTGCTTCTGAGGTAATTTGAAGGCTTCATGACCCGATCGACCTCTTCTTCGTGGAAGTATGTTATTCATCAGCCATTCTAGCATTTTAGTTTGGTTGATTTTGATGGTAAAAGAATTTTAAACACAAGAAGCCAAGAATTGTTTTCTTTATATGAATACTGAAAAGCTTGCCTACTACATGACCCATCACATCTTTTAATATATCAAAGTACCACGTATACAAGCAAAGAATTTGATGCCTACATGTCACACCCCCAAGCCGGCGGGCTGGATCGTGTGTCCCGTCGGGCGGAAAGGCCTCGGGGCGCGATATCGGGATGATAATCAAAGTGATCAGACTGTATACATAGCATCAACATTGAGAATAACTAAAGCACAAATGACATTAAACTAGGATTACAAAGTTAAATTACAATCGTCAATGTTTGATAATTTAACTGAGTAAACCTATCAAAAAATCATAAGTTTACTATCTTGTAACTGTACAAGATATCAAAAGTGTTTCACAATAATCAACTAAATATGTGCTTTTTCAAAAACTACTAGGTCCTCTAACTGGGCATCCTAGCATGCATTCATTAGACTTAGCTTACTCTTGTACATCACCTGGGAAAGCATGTAAGAAAACAAAGTCAACACAATGGTTGGTGAGTTCATATAGTTTAGCATTTGAAAATATAGCTTTGCAAACCTCTTCGGTAACAACCTTAATCTCATTAATAACACATGTCCTATCCAATTCAGTATGCTTATATATAGGGCATACGAAAGGGTCGAGCCTACAACCTGCCCAGACGTCATCCCACCACATACTAAACCACATATGACATTGTTGTTAATGATTATTAAGCGCTTTACCTACCATCCAATTCCATTCCCATCATAGTTTCAAGCATTTTGTTTAAGAGTTTAAAACATGCACACAATAACATTTGCAAGTCAAGTTTTTAAGAGTTTCCGTTATGGACAAGAACACCCTAAAGAAATTCAGTCCAATCCATAACGGAACTAAATATGATTTGCAACATCGATGTTTTGATAAAGGGTTTCTCAAGTTGACACAAAGTCAACTAAAGAAAACCTAAATCATCCCAGTCACTCATCACAAAACCCAAGTGGGATCAAGAAGAACACTGAATGACTAGCAGGGGTTGACACCATAGGTCAACACTCGACGGTCAATCAGTCTGTCTTACTAAGACCCATAGCTTTAGCATACAAGTTTATAGCATTCACATAGCTTAGCATTTACGTATCATGTGCACAGGTACTAGCTTCACAACCGGAATCCCATTCTGTTTGTCTTAGCATCTCAAGCATATCAAACATTCAAGTGTTTAAAGCATTCCAAGCATTTCGAGTATATCAAGCACTTCAAGCATATAAGTCTTTCTAAGTTTAAGTATACGAGTTTTCAAAAGTATAGTTTATAAAAGCATTTCAGAGTTTTAGTATTTGTTGTCTGAAGCATTTGAAAGCATCAAGAGTTTTAAGCAAACAAGTATAAGTGTATAAAGCACTAACATTAAGAATATATGTATAAAACGTTAGCATTAAGGATGAGTGTACAAAGTATTAGCATTATGAATAAGTATAAAAGCATTTAAGAAAGATTTAAACATTTGTGTAAAATGTGTAAACATGCTTCTCAGTCCCGAAGTAAAAACAAAATAGTTTGAAAAGGGACAAATGAACTCACCTGTGTTGTTAGGAATTGTGTCACAACAGATAATGCACGCTCGTTAGTTGTAGCTTAAGTATCTTCAACACTGTAATATCAGTGCCGGAAACGTCACCGGAACAGTGATCGTAAACAGTACGTGAACAGTAATCAGGTACAAGTCTTATGTAATTCAGTGTATTTCATATTCATATCAAGTTTCAGTATCATTTTATGCTATCAAAACAGAGAATTCATAATCAATTCAGAAAACTCAGTCCAGAACAATGGTTCTTGAGTCAGATAATTATCTGGCAACACAGAACCATCATGTGATTTATTTGTTAGGATTTTATTATGTATAAACGTATGTGAGGCTTTACAGAACAAAACAGCACGAATATCGTTACGTGAATGCTAAACCGACGGATTTTTCGTATAGGTGACGATCTGTACGAATAAATCTGAAAGTTTAACGTTCTGAATGATATTCAATAATTAGAAAACAATATTGAAAAGTGTAGTTATCGTCGTGTTTGATCGGGTGACGATTCGAACAAATACGCGCGATGACCGCGCGATTCGATTTAAACATTAAATAAATATTTTGTAATTTAAATAATTAAAATATATTTAGTTAATTTATTAGGAATCACAACCTAAAATAATTTTATAATTTCTATTTTAAAACCGAGTCGTTTCGTTACGAAAACGACGAGAAACTGGCATTTTTACGCGAAACCGAGCTAAACCGAACGAACCCGAACACACCGGGTGTCTTTAAAGAATTAAATGAGGCATTAATGCCTCATCTTCCACCCAACAACCCTCTCTCTCTCTTCACCATCGTTCACATCTCTCTCTCTCACTACTCTCTCTCTAAAAACCATAACATCTCTCTAAGATTTCTCCCTTGATTCTAAACCATTTCGTGTGTTCTTAGTGGCAAAATCACCACCATCACTCGTAGAACTCGAAAGTACAACGGATCTAAGCATCCCTCCATCAGATTCAAGGTAAAACCGATTTTTATGTTCGGTTTTAGGGTTTTCAAAACCCTAAGTTCGAACCCTTGTTCCTACCCGTTTTCCATACTTCCAAACCATAGGTCTCACCCCAAACACACTTAGAATGGATTAGGAACTTGCTACATACCATGGACTAGCCGTTTGATAGAAGAAAACCATGGCTGCTTTTTGTGAAGTTCGGCAGGCCGAATGGCCAAGTGACCAGGTCACCGAATGACCCAAAACCTCCATTCGGTCGAATGGCCTTCACCCTAGGTCGAAAGGCTCTTGGCCGAACCAGTTACCTCATTCGCCGAATGTCCCTAGCCGAAGGAGCCATGCGCCATTTCTCTCATTCGATCGGCCTAACCTTCATTCGGCCACTCTCTTTCGGTTGAGGTTCATTCGACCGGGACATAGCCTTTTGACCAGCCCTTATTCGGCCATACTCAGTCGCCCATGTCATCATTCGGCCAACCTTCTTTCGACCTAAGCCATTCGACCGGTGCAACCACATTCGGTCCAAGCTATTCGTTGTAACACCCCTTCGGCCGGACTCTCATTCGGGAGTCAACCTATTCGGCATAAGAGTGGGGGTTAGAATCATGAACTACGGCCAAGGAACCTTGTGGCTAGGTGTGTGCACATGGGAAGGGTAATGTGTGTGTGCATGGGAATTGTTAGGGTTTCCTAACAATTAGCCACCCTAGTTTGTTAAACAAAAATGGTAGACTTGTGAACTTATCATGCAAAGTATCTAGACATCAATGCTTTACTAAACAAATGATAAAATTATAAATTTTCTATCACATGATAAATAAAGAATCATGTTATAACCACAAGAATATTACATATTTTTAGTGTATAGCATGAGTTACAAGGAAACAAGGAATTTGCTAAATGTAGATGTTAATTCATTTTAACACCTAAGACTTAGTAAATATTCTACTAATTTCAACCAATTTAGATAATTCAACGAGACTTCTAAGCTAAGTTGTAAGTGCAAATGATTCAAGAAACAAGAGAATGCTAAGAATTTATATTAGGCTTAGGGTTAATTGAGTTGGATTAACTAAAGCCTAATAGGCTAAGTTATGTTTTCTTTAAAACATAATATGGTTTGGTTTAAATAAAAGAAATTAAAATACAAACCTTATTGCATTAATTAAATGATTTTAAAAGAATGTCCAACTAATATAAAGACATTTTAATTAAAGATTTGTAATGATTACTGTGGGATAAGGGTTTCATGATTTTGGGTAAAGTTAGACTAGTTCAAGAAGGTCTTAGAATCACACTAGTAATCTAGGACACTTAGTTGCACACCGAGACCAAACCCTAGTTAAGACGGTTATTATAAATACTTATCGTATGAGAATTCTTTTAAAACAACTCAGGAACCGAAGATACTTAGGCTACAACAACGAGCGCGCATTTTGTGGTAATTCAGTACAAAGCAACACAGGTGAGTTCATTACCCCTTTTCTAACATTTTTGTTTTAAAACGCGGGGCTGAGAAGCATGCGTAAACTGTTTTATTAAACTGTTTATTTAAATGCTTTTATTTATTATATGTTTTACATATATACATTGTTGATACTCCTAGACTCCTGTCTAGGTAATTATTACACAGATCAAATGTCCCAAATTAACTAAAGTACTCTTATGAGTAATACTTTAAATTTAAATTCTAAATCAACCCTTAATCCATCAAGCTCAAATTCAAGAATCTAAATTCAAAGTGAAATCAATTGAACAAAATCAAAAGATCACATTCACAGGAATTATAACTCAGTGTGGGATCTGAGCACAAAGAATCATAATCAAATCAATTATCATAGTGAATCATGGGAATTCAAAAGATCAAGATCACGAGACTCAAGAAATCAGAAATCACAAATGTGTGTGATTCATTGAAATAATGAGATCATTACAATCTAATGAAATCATTAATACTCATGTTAAGGTGGATGTCAGTTGTATAGGGAATCAAGACCACGTGTAACACACATATAAAGTCTCACTCAGATGCAGAAGACCATTGGGTCAGACTGTAACGGGCAATAACATGAACGATCAAAGGGAATCATTATCAAAGTCAAAATCATGAGAATCAAGAGATCAAGAATCACAGGATATCCTTAATGTCCCACTCAGATGCAGAAGACCATTGGGTCAGGCTGTAACGGGCAAAACATTAAAATCCCGCTCAGTTCAGGTGTACTCCTTGTGAGTTATGCCTGACATGGATCACGTGTGAGAGGTTACAACTTGGACAACCACCAACAACTAAGTCTAATTGATTGGGTCAATATAATGTCCAGTCATCATGTCTTAGTTGTATTTAAATGTTTATTTATTTATTTATTTAAATATGTAGCATTTTATTTACTATCACTGATTTTGAGAAATCATTTATCTATGATTAAAATCAAGGAAATCAAAGGTAAGTCAAGTTTTGGAGGTCATAATCTAAACCAGAAGTGTGTTGGGTAAAAATGCTTAGCTATTATTAATATCAATGTCCTATGCGGATTAGTATGTGGTGGGACGTCGTTTGGGCGGGGTTGTAGCCTTGACCCAGGGGTATGCCCTATATATAAGCATACCGATCTGGATGATACAGCTGATGTTAATGAGGTTAGGGTCTTTACCGAAAGAGGTTTTCAAATCATTTTCATTTACTAAACTATATGAACTCACCAACCATGTGTTGACTTGATTTTTGCATGACTTCTCAGGTGACGAACAGGTCAACTAAGGAGTTATTCCTTTTGGACTAGGACTTCAGATAGAAGGCTTAGCATTTTGGACCTGCATACTTTTGAAGACATCATTATACAAATTTATTTTGTATATCTTGTGTAAATACAAGATAGAAATTTATGATGTTGATGGTAGATTTACATTGTTAAATTATAAACAATACTGATGTAATTTAACTTTGTAATTCTATTATATTTAGCATTTCTCATTTATATCATGTGCAATGTAAACAATCTGATCATCACGATTATCACTCATGATATCGCGCCCCGGGAACCTTCCGCCTGCCGGGACAACCGATCCTATCCCGCCGGCTCGGGGTGTGACAAATACCTGAGTTGTTTTAAGAAGTTTCGAATACTATAATTATTTATAATGGACGCCTCTAGGGTTTTGGTCCCGGTGTGCAACTAAGTGTCCTACGTTACTAGTATTTTTACTATAATTCTCTCTAACTAGTCTAATGTATTACCCATCTATAAACCCTTGTCCCATGCATAATCAGTATTAAACCTTAGTCGTGTAAGGTTTATGTTAATTATATTCATAACTCCGCTTAAAGGAAATATCATTCATAGAACTCATTTTAGTTTAGTCTTTAAGTTAGAAATCGTTTTATTTATTTCAAAACACTTTAATTAAAGAAATTTGTAAGTCATTTTATTTAATTAAACACAATTTAATTTAACTTGTTAGACTTAGGTTAATTTCATTCAATTAACCCTAAGTCCTTCGTTAAATCTTTGTCTTCCCATGGTTCTTGAACCAACCTTGTGTATAATTTAGCTTAGAGAATCCATTGAAACTCTCTAACTTAGTTATATGATTGCATAGAAATCACTAGGTATTAGGTGTTACAATTTAATTCACACCTACACTTAGCTTATTCTTCTTGATTCTTAAAGAATTCCCACTTGTTTTCCCCTTAGTTATTTGTCTCATAATGGAACCCATACTACCCTTTATGGTTTCCATGGATTGGATTACATAATACCAATGACTTTACACTCTCTCGTTAAAACCCATACTCGAACCATAGATGATACAAATTGGTTTCACATTATGAAAACCCTAATAAGCTTTCCTATGCACACACACACACCATGCATGCATGAAATGTGTGTAAATGCCTAACCTTTCCATGTGAGTCCCATGGCTTAGTCACCTTTCCGATTATCAACTCACTGGTTCGGTTCGTCCAAAAGAAGGGACTTGGCCGAACTAGACCAGCCTTGAGACCGAAAGGGGTGCCCGACCGAATGGTCCTTGTGACGAGAGGGTTTCTGCGATGGGGTTGCCGAACGAAAGCATGGCTGAATGATGATGAGGCCTGCAACTACATCAACCCAACCGAATTAGGGTTAGCCGCATGAGGCTCAGACCGAACCAGATTGGCCGCATGAAACTTGGTCCGCGAATGAGGCCTTTACCGAATCAGCCTGACCGAATGAGGCTTGGGCCGCATGAACTTGGCCGAACGAATGAGGGCCTGGTCCGACAGAATGGGAGTCATTCGGCCATGCAACCTATTCGGTTGAGGGTCTCCTTCGTCCCAGCCATTCGGCCGAACAAGGGCTGTGTGGCTCATTCAGCTGGTCGTGAACCAGCCCCTTGTTCTTCAACCATTGCAGTTTTTTAGGCTAGAACAAGATGCTCCTCCTAGTTCCTAACTTATCCCTAGTATTTCCGTGTAGTTTCCCCTAAGTTTTAGGTGGTATAGAACTGGTTTGAAAGGGGGTTCGTACAAAGGTTTGAAACCCTAAAATCGAAGCTTAAAACCCTATTTTACCTCTATTTGGTTGGTTCTTGGCTCAGATCGTCTGTACTTCCAAGATCTACGTGTTGTGGTGGTCGTTTTGACACCAAAATAGCTCGATTTGGTTGAGTATGGAGGGATCTAGGGTTTGAATTCTAGTGAGAGAAAGTTTTAGAGAGAGAGGGTGACGAATTAGGAAAAATGAGCTGGTAGGTGGGGGTTTAATGACCATATTAATGGCTTTTAGACAACCCGGGTATGTTCGGTCTCGCTCGGTTTTGCGTAAAGGCGCCGGTTTCATTTCGTTTTCGTGACAAACATATCGGTTTTAAAAACTGAAGTTTATAAATTTAATTTAGGGGGTAATTCCTAGTAAATTAACTAGATATCTTCCATTTATTTAAATGTTTTGAAAATATTAAATTTATCGTTTAAATCGAAACGTATAGTCGTCGCGCGTATTCGTTCGAATCGTCACCCGTACGAATACGACAATAACTACACTTTTCAATATGGTTTTCTAATTATTGGACATCATTCAGAACGTTAAAATTTCAGATATATTCGTACAGCTCGTCACCTATACGAATAATCCGTCGATTTAGCATTTTCGTAACAACGTCCGTGATAATCTTGTATTGTCAGGTATGTTTCTGGCTGTTAAACCGTGAGTTTGAATCATGTTTCTGAAACAATTGCGTAATAGTTCTGTGTCAAGCATTACGTGATAATATCATACAAATAAAACACATAGTTTGTACGTGAGTTACTGTGCAAGTTACTGTGCAGATCACTGTTCAGGTTACGTTTCCGGCACTAATGTTACAGTCTCCCCTTGTTAGGGAAATTTCGTCCCAAAATTTAAGAATCGTTATTAGGTACAACTTCCTTTATAAACAATTGGGGATACTTAGCTTTCATGTGATCCTCGCGCTCCCAAGTAAACTTTGGTTCGCGCTTGGAATTCCATCGAACTTTAACAATTGGAATACGGCTTCGTTTGTTTAACTTCCCGATCCATAATTTCCAACGTTTCTTTGACGAAATGTAACTGTTTGTCTATTTGTATCTCCTCTACTGGTATCACTAATGACTCATCTGCTAAGCATTTCTTATGATTCGAGACGTGAAACACGTCGTGCACACCACTGAGTTCATTAGGTAATCTCAGTCTATACGCCACAGGACCAATCCGCTGAACGATCTCGAACGGTCCAACGTATCTTGGTGCAAGTCTGCCTTTCTTTCGAAAACGCACTATGCATTTCTAAGGAGAAACCTTTAGCATGACTTGGTCTCCCACTTGAAATTCCAACAACTTGCGCCGTTTATCGGCATAGCTTTTCTGTATGCTTCTGGTTGCTTGTAATCTTTGTTGTATCTGAGCGATCTTATAGTGGTTTCCTGAATAATCTCAGGTCCAGTTATTTGGTTATCTTCTACCTCGGTCCAACAAATCGGTGTCCGACATTTTCTGCCATATAGAGCCTCGAATGGAGCACATCCGATGCTACTATGATAGCTATTATTATATGAGAATTCGACCAGTGGCAAATGGGAATCCCAATTCCCATCGAAATCCAAAACGCATGTTTGCAACATGTCTTCTAGGGTTTGTATTGTACGTTCGCTTTGACCATCCGTTTGTGGGTGGTAAGCTGTACTCAAGTTTAAGTGCATCCCCAGAGATTTCTGTAATGATTGCCAAAATCTTGAAGTGAATCTGCTATCTCGGTCAGAGATAATGGACAATGGCACCCCGTGACGTACCAATATTTCGTTAATGTACAATCTTGCCAGTTTATCCATAGTGAAAGTCTCTCGAATAGGCAAGAAGTGTGCAGATTTAGTTAAACGATCAATGATAACCCAAATGGTATCATGACCACTAAAAGTGCGGGGTAGCTTGGTAATGAAATCCATAGCAATTTGTTCCCACTTCCATAGCGGAATCTCAAGCTGCTACAGTAAACCTGACGGCTTTGGTGTTCCGCCGTCACTTTTGCACACGTAAGGCATAGACCGAGAAACTCAGCTATGTCTCTTCATTCTCAACCACCAATAAAACCCCCGTAAGTCTTGGTACATTTTATCGGCGCCTGAATGCATGGAGTACTTGGTCTTGCGTGCTTCATCAAATATAATTCTTCTCAATTCATCCACTGCAGGATTCCATACTCGATCTTGATAGTAGATAACTCTATCGGGTTTTGTTTCAAACTGTCTCTCTGCTCCACAGTCAAGTTCTTGCTTCAGTGTCACACCCCGACCTGAAGCGGAAGACTTAACAGAGTCTTGGTGTCAACAGTAAATAACAAAAGCATAAAATAAGCGAACGATTTAAGTAAAACATGGATATTTAATTATATAAGTCATCGATAAATTTATTAAAACATTACAAGTTCAACATCTAGTTTATAAAACATCAGTTTTAACAATTCGATAACTGGTCCCAGATAAATATCCCAAGTACGCTCGCCTTCAAGAACCGGTTTTTCCTTTCCCCAAACAGCAATACTACTTACATGAGAAACATACCAGTTTAAAAACAAGTGTCAACCAAACGGGTTGGTGAGTTCACAGGTTTTATAATAAAACATTTCAACATATTATCATGGAAAAGAGTGTAATATTTCAATGTTGTGCTAGTGAACATCTCGTAGACTAGCTAGGTCCTATGAACCGATGGACACCATGTGCTCATAATCAAACCAAAACCAAGGAGCAGACTCCTTGCAACATATATTCTCCCGTTACTCAAGGACCATGACACCTGGCCGGAGAGTGGGTTGTCAAGCCCGATAGATCTACCAATATATCCTGCGGTCCCTCACGAGACTAATGATTACGACTGCGGGCAAAAAAAATTATCAATGCGCAAAACACTCGGGAACAATTCACGAGAACCAGGCCCAACTGCACTTACTCAAGAGCTATCAACCATCACATACCAAGCAAGCATAAATATTACAAATATCCTTTTCCAAAACATAGGCAGTTTCTCCCCCGATTTTAAAAACAAAACAGTTAAAAAGGGGCCGTGAAACTCACCTCAATGCTTCCTGCTAGCAACAGAGATTTCCAAATAACCAGACTGTTCTCACTAGCACCCTAAAACCCAAGGGACACATTAACAGTCTAAACATAAGTCTACTATGTAAGTTGTTCACCCGACTCAACTAGACTTAAACACATTCCACTAAAGAACCAGATTTCACACAAACGACCCGTTGGTGACTTGAATTTAGTTTTTATAAATCATAAATTAACGTCTTTTGGTAATATTATATTCAAATAATTAAGTTATCTTTGTTAAAAATTTATTTTAACTCCAAACTTAATTATTTATAATAACTTGTCAAAAATGACACTTTGATCGTATTTTACCGACAAAACTGACAACTTAACACACGAGCACGTCAACATGCATTATGGCCTAAGTGACTTTTAATACTTCAAAATAAGTATTTTATGCTTATTTTTATATCAAAGTTGCCGATTAAAATCAGCCACCAAATTATGTCAAAATTAGGCGTTAAAACGACGTTTTTACGCCATTTTTAGACATAGTTTTCAAACATTTTATTTTATATTTTTCTTACAAAACTTATACATTATAAATTACAAATTTTTATCATAAAAACTTATAAATTTTCTGATCAAAATCAGATTCATACAAAGACTCTTTTTATATGTTAAAAATAGTCGAAAACGCGTGTTTTCGGTTAATAACGATCATCCTTTGAATATATTTCTAAATCCACTTGATTTTATACTTTAAATAAGTCATAAATTCCCATAATTTACTGATTAAAATCTGTTAAAAATTTATTTTATAGGGAACTCTATTTTTATAATTTTTATCGTATCAAGACATCCACTTTAAAGTAATAAAATTATGGCTAAGTTATCTAACCATTATTTATTCATTTTACAACAAAAATATTTATATTTTTATATATTTTATGACTTTAAAATCAGATTTGATATATTTCATAAAATATCTATAATAATAAGTATTATTACTAAAATTTAATAATTATTTAAAAAGTTACATGCATACTTTTTATACATGTACTTATGTGTATATATTATCTATATGTATTCATGAGTATAATACATACACATGCATACATGACATCAAAACATACATGCATTCATATATAAATATACCATGTACATAAACATACATGCATGTATGACAAAGCCATACATATCCATATATATTCATACATGTATTCATGCATGTATTTAGAAATTACATATACACATATTCATGCATGCATGTAACCATCTCACATGTATGTACATATGTGTATATAAAAATACTAGATTATTAACCCATGTATTACACGGATTAAATATAAAATATTAAATAACTATTAATAAAATTTAAGAAATATAAAACGTTATTTTGGTATAAACTGATTAAGGTAAATATATATATAAGTATTTTAAGTAATAGAAAAATAGTTAAAAACTTTAATAACTAAAGAATTGTTCCAGACCATCTTAGTTTGTAACAAATGAGATTTTTAAATTAACTTATGTTGAAAACTTTATGTAGTTTTTTCTTTCAAAAGCATAGTTTTTCCTATTATTTCTATAATTTTGGTTTATAAAAAAATAATTTGTAAGCCTTTTGTTTTAAAATTGTCATTTGTTTACGAAAATCATTTTGTTTGAAAACTAAGTTTTATAGTTACATTCATTCTTAAAAAAATCATCTTTTAAGAAAATGTGTTTTCTTGAAAATTTTTAATTTTCTAAAAATAATGATTTATGTTTCTTATTTAAAAAAATTATAATTTTTAGAAAAGGTAAATAATTTATAAACCTTTTGTTGTGTGTTTTTCAATAAAAAATAATAATTTTTAATCTTTGTAAAACTATTTTTAATTTTAATATGGAAAAAGTAAAAAATATGATTAATATTGAAATTATTTATTATGACGGATAATATAACTATTTAATATGTGGGAGAATTAATTGAGATGATAATAAAATGCCATGTGGCAATAGTAATCTAAAACTATGACAAGTGGCAACAATTGATTTTTGTTTATTAAGATAGTAAGATAAGATATGAACACATTCATATACATATATGTTCATGCATGTGCTTATATCACATACACACACATACAAATACATACATATATATATATATGTGCATGTATATGTATATGTACATGCATGTGATTAAAATCACCATCCAAAATGAAAACATTCATCATGTATGTATGTAAGTATATTTTTGAAAGAATAAACATCCAAATATATATACATTCACGTTTCACACACACACTTACATGTTATCATCTTTTACACTAAAACTCACTTGATTTAAACACATACTTTTGAGTGAACAACTTGTATAAACCCATATAATATGAAGAGATTTACCTTAGTTATAATAAGAAAATGAGTTGTTTCTTGATGAAAGTTCTTCCAAAAGTCACCAAAAATCACCAAGTTGTTGAAGAAATGATTAATTGTGTGCTAGGAATTTCAAAAATGGTGAGAATATGGGGAGAGGGGAGGGTGACGACACATAGAGGAGAGAGAGAGATGAGTTGGAGTGTTTTGGTGGCTCAAATGATGAGCTTGGGGTATTTTAAAAAAAGAAAAGAAATCTTGCAAGATAGTGTCCTCCCTATCTCTTGACATGTGTACTCCACTTGTCTATCTTACACATAACTCAGAAAAAAGCAGATATATTCTGAGTCCTACAGTGTATAAATCGTGTACCGAAAATTCGGTAAAAATCCGATTTTTATTCTAAAATTAATAGAATATTTAATTGCACTAAAACGATCACATTTTTGTCAAAAATAATGACCTTAAATATTATTTGGATAATTAATTCCATTTTACCCGGCTAAAACACAGGTAAAATCGGTTCTCAGTAAAATCAATAGTTTACACCAAAATTCACGGTTTTTCATCATTAACTTAATTTATTTATGATTTATCATTTTATGCTAGACCAAGCATATCTACTAAATTTGTTAACTAGTTCATCACCAACGTTCGTTAAATACTATCGAACGGTACCGAAATCTTAAAAATTTACCAAATGCACATCCATGCATTTAAACAATACTCTGTGCTAGACTTTTAATCAACATTAATTTAATAATAAATATTAATTTATTAACGAATTAAATAAATTAAGTTTAGTACACTAACCATTTACAAGTCAACGTTCGTAAAATACCGGATGTCACATTCAGGTTTCCTTGTTCAAATGACTCTTGTTGCGCCTGAATAATCTTGTACAACACGTGGAACACTATATGCCACGTACAAAACATCGTACCAAAAGTACTGACACCTCTGCACAATGATGGGATGTTGTACGCCACGTACAGTACTCTACGTGGTGTATAAAGGATAGTAATATGATAGGAATAGTCTCGTACCTGACATGATGTGAATGCTATACTCTACATACAGTACTGTACGTGGCGTATAGATGACAATAATTGATTTTACACTCTTGTGAATGTACTACAAAGGGCCTTATACGTCACGTACAGTACTATACGACACGTATAAAAATTTTAAAATTCAAATCTCGTACAAATAACGGAATTACGTAAGATTCCATATATTATATATATAACGAACGAACGTTTACAATTCATCATTCGCGTTTTTCTTCCTACGAATTCCTATTTGAATTTTTTCAATTGTTTATTGTATTCATATAATGTCATTTTAGGACGTTAATTTCTTCTTTGGAGACAACAAGATAGAACAGGATTCTGTCAGTCGATCTTATTATGGTGACAGTAGACCTCAAGAACTGCCTGATTTAAACAAGGAACCCAACTTTCAATCATACAATGCGAATAGGATTCCTGATTTAAACGAGGATCCTTGCATTGTATCTTTTTACAGTTACAAAAACCAGCAAGAATTTGGATGGGAAGGTCAGCCTTCTTACAAGCATGAAGAAAATGATGTATATTCAGAACCACAAAATAGCGGGCATTATTATTTTGACGGGGGCCATCATGATAAAGTGTTTTGGGATACCGATCAGGAATTTATGTCTCATGATAAGCTGGTTGCCTGAGTGAAAAGCAGAGCGGTTGACAACTGTTATATTGTAGTCACCGCTCGATCTAAAAAGAAAGGAGACGTTGTAAAGATGGTATGGCTTGTTTTTGATCGTGGTGGCCGTTGCGACGCGTAAACGCTCCGGTAGCAAGAAAATTGGCTGTCCATTTAAACTGGTTGGCGTTTACAACGAAAAGCATATTGTTTGGCAGTTAGAGGTCCGAAATGATGAGCATAACCATGAGGCTGCTCAACATCTGGAATGGCATCCATTTATAAGAAGGTTGTCTCAAGACGAACAAAAGATGGTGGGACAACTGACATAACAACATATGGACCTGCGCAATATTCTGTCAACTATCAAGAAGCAAAACCCTGATAATGTTTCTGTAATCAGGGACATATACAACGGCCAACAGAAAATAAAAAATGAAAAGAAAGTAGGTACCACTCCAATGCAGGTTCTGGAAAACCTACTACATTCTAAGGGCTATGTGTATTATACCAGAGAAGATCCTGCAACAAATGTCGTCGAGGAAGTGTTCTTCTGTCATCCGAAGTCGTACATATACTTGCGAGCGTTCCCGCATGTGCTGATGATTGACGCCACATACAAAACGAACATGTACAGAATTCCGTTTGTACAGATTGTTGGTGTGACTTCAACACACCATACGTTTTGTACTGCACATGCGTTTATAACAAAAGAACGTGAAGAGAATTACTTGTGGGTGTTACAAAAGCTGAAAGAAATGTTAGACAAGTGTATGGAGCCCCGTGTAATAATAACAGACCAAGATCTTGCACTGATGAATGCGTGTAAGCTGGTATTTCCTGACTCAAGTAGGTGCTTATGCAGGTGGCACATAAGCGAAAACATTTCTAAACACTGCAAGGCAAGTTTTTCTAATAGTGATTGGAACAGATTCCGTCATATG
Source organism: Mikania micrantha (assembly GCA_009363875.1). Classification (NCBI taxonomy): domain Eukaryota; kingdom Viridiplantae; phylum Streptophyta; class Magnoliopsida; order Asterales; family Asteraceae; genus Mikania; species Mikania micrantha. The sequence continues at coordinate 21,007,824 of CM018692.1, forward strand.
TGGACGACATTGTGTGAGTCTTCATATGAGGAAATTTATCAATACAATTATAACAAGTTATACGAACAACTAACCAAAGAAAAACGACAGCGTAAGTTTTTACACATACATACATACATATATAATATATACACTAATTATGTGGTTACGTTTTGTTTCAGGCATTTTAAATTATTTAACGCAAACATGGATGAACAGTTACAAAGAAATGGTTGTATCTGCTTGGACCAACAAAAACCGAAACTTTGGTCAACATACAACCAACAGAGTCGAAAGCCAGCACGCAAACTTAAAAAGATATTTAAAAACACCAAATAGTTCGCTTGCCACACTTGTCGTGTTTGTTGACGAAGTTGTAAATTCACAGGAGGTGAACATAAATCACGATTTCGAAACAAGCAAGGTGAAAACTATGAGTCATCACAAAATAACGTTGTTTGATTACCTTCGAGGTAAGGTTTCTCACAAGGCTCTTGATCTGCTTGTTGTTGAAAAAAGCAAGATACAGGTATTGCGGACCGGGAATCATACATGTAACTGTCAACTTTTTACCAGTTGTGCCTTGCCGTGTGCTTGTCGTCTGTCAAAATATGAAAACATAGGTAACATAATAAACGTCTTTCATTATTATTGTTATAGTAAACGTCTTTCATTTGATAAAAATTTTGATAATCAATTTTGTTTTAGATACCAAAATTCCACTTGCCGCCGTAGATAAATTCTGGACAAAACTTGATACTCGTCCGTTATTTTTAGACGAAGAAGAAATTAATGTTGAAGAACAGTTACAAGCCGTGAAACAACAAATAATGACACAACCGACTGAAGTGAAAAAAAAGTATGATGATAAAAGTATTGGCTAAATCTTTTCCCTAGAAAAGTGATAAGAAACCGCCTGTTGTTTAAAAAGACGTTCATGGACGTCCTAGTTCTAAAGTGCAGCAACAAAAGAAATAGGACTCACAACATAGCGTCATTGATCAACCCAGACATAGTTCTTACACACATTCCAAGGTTAAAGATCAAACTACCGCACTACAGCGTAGTCGATCAACATTTTCAAGAAGGAAAGCTAAAGCAAAAAATGATCCTATCCAACTATCACAAGATTCTGCTTCATTTCAATCGGTCGTTGAAAACGAAAGTATCTGGAATTTTAACAGATTTAAAAGCTTTATACCAGATTTGTTTCACGGTCACATTTCATGCATACAGGACGTAATGCCCGATGGCAACTGTTGTTTCCGAGCTGTTGCCGTGGGTTTAGGTTTTGATGAAAATATGTGGCTCAACATTCGATAACAACTGCTATATGAGATGGAAACACATAGGGATGCATATTGGTCGATATTTGAAAATATACAAGAAGACATGAATAATTTCCTTTATAACAACATTAACTGGCAGCAAGTTCAAGCTGCACCATTTAAACATTGGATGCAAATGCCTTACACCGGAATTCTGATAGCTTAAAGATTTGGTGTGATTGTTTAGCTAACAAATATAAAAAGCTCTCAGACATATTTTCCGCTGTGGATAAGCGCGGAGAGTGAAGCCGTCATCCCTCATCAAGTCGTGTCGTTCGTATATGTACACAACAATCATTTTGTCAACATCAAGTTGGAAGGAGATTATCCGATGCCGTCAGTAAGTGGGATTTGGAATAAGTATCACACACCAGACGCATCTTCTTGGGAATATATATATATATATATATATATATATAGACAACGTATACAACAAGTCATAGGAAATATGTCGCGAAAAAGGAGAAGTCAATTATATTGATTTATTTTAAATGTAAATGTATTTAACACGTATACAACAATTCATATAAATGCCTTTTTAACAACCAGATCCATGATTCGAACACGAAGGTAAACGAAATCCTAAAGGTAGACGTTAGGGTTTGAAAATAGCAAAACGTCGCCGCCTACTGCGTCTGGTGGTGCGAAACAGTAGCAACAACCAGATCTATAATTCGAATACGAAGCTAAACGAAATCCAAAAGGTATGTGTCGTATAGCTCCATACGTGGCGTACAGGGTGGAGTATGGCTATACTACAGGCCATACTCCACCGAATACGCCACGTAGGGTACTGTACGTGGCGTACACAGATGGAGTACCAGTTTTATGACTAAAAAGGACATGTACGTGGCGTACAGTTCCCTACGTGGCGCAGAGGGTAGAGTATGGCCTGTAGTACACCAATACTCCACCCTGTACGCCACGTAGGGAATTGTACGCCACGTACAGGTGTGGAGTATCAGTTTCATGATAAAAAAAGGACATGTACGTGGAGTACAGGTCCATACGTGGCGTACAGGGTGGAGTATGGCCTGTAGTACACCGATACTCCACCCTTGTACGTGGCGTAGGGATCTGTACGACGCGTATAGGCCCTATAAAACCCTCGATCGGGCATACGCCTCCCACACCACCACCATATATGCCATTTTCACTCTCTCGCCACTCAAGCCTCATATCGAGCCATACGAGTCCGAATTCGAGCCAAAGTTGTTAGGATCTTCTTTCTACGCATTATAGGTAAGTTTTTCTCGCTTTTTAACCGTTAGAATGGGTAAGATTGACACGTGAATGGTTTGGGAGGCGTAACCTAGGCTGAAAGACGAACAGTACGCCGCGTACAGCCCTGTACGTGGCATATAGTTCGTCCCCAATTCATAAAAACAAGAACTGTACGCCACGTAGAACCCTGTACGTGGCGTACTCTTTATCTCATTTTTTGAATGTATGGTTTTGGACCTATACGCCATGTACAGGGCTCTACATGGCGTACAGGGTGGAGTATGACCTTTAGTATAACCATACTCCACCATGTATGCCACGTACAGGACACGTAGAACCCTGTACGTGGCGTACAGGTCCAAAATTTTTTTGAACTTTTTTATTTTTAATAAATTAACTTTTTATTCATCCGTTTTTCATGTGCAGTAATGTCGTCGGGATCAGAGGCAGAGGGCGGCATCGGCGGCGACGATCTACGAGATCACCCGATCCTTCAGTTTTCGGAGGGATCGACAGCAGCAGGTGGTGCGCCAAGTTTCGCACCATGAGGATCGGCCGGCAGAAGGCCGTTGACTGGGAGATCCTCGGCGAGATAGGCGAGCGAGAGCGCACCGAGTGGTGGATCGGGGAGGAGACGCCGTGGAGACGGCTCTTCGACATGGCATTCCAGCCTTCCTACAGGGAGGTGGTCATGGAGTTCCTCTCCACATTCACGTACCGTCCTAGTGGCGTTTCGAAGATTGTGTTATCCATGCTTCTCCAGCGACACGAGATGTCGCTGGTGAAGTTCGCAGACATTTCTGGCCTATACTGGGAGCCAGAGACTGTTACCCCGCTGTACACAGCGGGGATTACTGATATTGATGACGCCACCTTGCGTGCATGGTGGCCTCTTATTGGCAGGGATCCCTTTGTGGGGACCAAGGCGAGAGTGAGTCTCATCCGCGACCCTCTTATTCGATATATGCACCGGCTGATTGCCACGTCGATTGCTGGACGTGGCACAAGCCACGAGTGGTGCACGTTGCAGGATTTATTTTATTTGTACTGCCTCATCACCGGGCGTACATGCCAGCTCGCGCGCTGCCTTGCCGAGTACTTCGCGACGTATTACCACCGGCAGCAGCGCCGAGCCATATTTGGCGGTGCCTATATCACCATTATAGGCCGAGGATAGGGTCATCTGCACCATGACACTATTGAGGATCTGTCTGATCCTGTGGATCCAGTTAGACTCGATCGCCGGACGCTCTTCGGTATGAAGATCGTCCGGGATTTTCCTGGTATAGGTATCCGGTTCTCCCTGGTACGGGGAGTGATATGGGTTCCTCCCCTACAGGTGATGGACGTAGATGGGGGCGTGGAAGTTGGACAGGGAGGTGAGGGTGCTCGTGGTGAGGGGGACGACGATGGTTTGGCTGGTGATGGTGAGGGTGGCGGCGGTGAGGGTGAGGGAGCGGGGGTGATGAGGAGGGTGGGGGGAAGCCGGAGGTGATCACTACGTCCCGCAGCATGCGCAACGGAGATACCATACGGTGAGGCTTCCGGCACGCCTCGAGACGATACTGCAGGATCTTTCTGCACGATCCAGGGAGCACGATCGGATCCTGGCTCGGCAGAGCGATATGCTGCGCTGAATGATTGGTCGTGAGATCGAGAGGTCCAGGCAGGCTGGTATCGAGCTTCCTCCCCTTCCGCCATCACCTCCCCGACATGATCCGTAGTTTATTTGTTTTTATTGTACTGTACAGACACTATTTATGTATATATTGTGATTTGTTTTGATTGTTTGTTTATCTTTTTAATTTGTATATAAATTGTATTTGTTTGATTGGTTGTTACTTTTTGCAAAACAACAATAATATTAAAGTAGTGAAATTAATATACTAAAAACGACAAAATTTAAAAATAATGTTATAAATGTTTAAATTATTAGACGTTAAAAATGTTTAAATTTATAACATTACAAATTTTATTTCAATTTAAAGTTAAAAAAAATTGGTTTAGATTTATACGTGTCGTATAGTACTATACTATACATATAAGAATTCAATGTGGAGATGGGCCAAAAACAAGCCATTTTATTCAGAAAACATGTACGCCACGTACAGTATCCTACGTGGCGTACAACACGGACTTTAACCAGTCACATCTCAGAATTTAAGGTTGCAGGTGTCAGATGTCGTACGCCACATAGAGTTCTGTACGAGGCGTACAACACGCAGAATACAAGGTCGCAGGTGGTGCTGTACGTTTCGTAGAGACCTATTCGACACGCACTGAAAAATGTGGGGTGTTGAATTAAAAAAGTGGGGTGTGTAAATAACCATTCCCTAAATTAATAACTAATAAAACCTTAAACCAATCAAACCTAAAACTAATGTCACACCCCCAAATTCCCACGTGCGGTGTCAGACCGCGCGGGTGTGACGTGGCCAAGATCACAGCTCATGGTCATATAGAAGGCTCTATATGAGTTACACAACACACAGTTTTGTAAAATAATACAAGTTTCAATAATACGCAGCGGAAAATGTTTATAATAGCATAAGTAAATAGAAGTTTGCAGCGGAAAATATGAATTTGTTAACAGACACTACAAAACCATTATTGCTTTAAAAGGCATAATACAATCATAAGCCTAGGACACGAGTCTATATGCAAGCCAGACTCCTTAGTGCTTTCTTGTGCGCATCCTAGCTTGGGTTGCATCAGTTACCTGAGAATACATGCGAAACGTGTCAACTAAAAAGTTGGTGAGTTCACAGGTTTAGACAGATTGTAAATCAGTAAACAGACATATACTGGGTATGTTAAGTTTAGTTGTTGGATCTATGATCCGTGAGTGTGTCATGTAATCTTACCGAAACTCAATTGTTTCCGTTTGCCTCCGCGGGTCATCGCTGAACCCGACATCAACATCGATATTACACTCGTTATGACCTCCAGTCAACGTTGTTGCCGAGTGGGGCTAGTCAAACCCAGTAGTACTACGTAATAACGACTCGTTTGTCATACAACTAACGGTAAGGATACGTGAGGGCTTAATGCGATAATAGTTACACTCGAAAATGGTTTTACAACATACCAGTCATACATCTAAAACAGTTGCATTGTAATATCACCCTAAAAGTTTAGTAAAACAGTTAAAGAGTAAAAGTGGGGCTGTAAACTTACCTGAGTTTGAGTAGAGTGTGTTCTTACGATAACGGTGTAGCTCGCCGGCTAGCAGTTACCTATATCACATATGTGTCATAAGTTTGTGTTCACATACATGTGGGTCTCACAGGATCGTGTTAGTGTTTAACAACTCTAAGTTGTTATGTGGGTCGTGTTGACCGTGTTTGACCTAACGACCCGTTGGTGACGGTTTTCGTTCAAGTGATCGTGTAACGTGCGATTTAGTGTCGTGTGAAGTGTGCGGATACCAAAGTCACATCCGTGAAAGTTCCCAAATTAGACAAGTCATGCAAGAAATCATATTCCGATTATTCTAATATACATATTTATCCTAAGTGAGCATGTTATCACATAGCACATAGTCACACCTAGACAGTTAAGCACGTTCGGCGTGTAAAAGTTACTATTTTTAGAAAGTTGTAAGAATAAGCATATTTCACAAGTTTTAATAACCAGTCTCATCTAGATATCAATATCTTAGTCTTAATTAACCATTTAATCATATTTGTTACGACTAACATGTTAACATTTATCGATTTCGTAAAATAAAATTACCATTTATAGTAACTTATGATGGATGCTCATATTTAATCATTTAAGGAATTCCAATAACATATTATCATCAAACAAGCATGTTGAACACATTACAACGCGAATCTCATCATTTTTAAGCAAGTTGTAACTAAAAAGTTACTATTTATAGCAACAAGTGTGCAAATCACAACTTTTGGCAATATTTAACAAACCGAATGCATCAAGAATCATCACAATAGTTTCTAAACACCAATTTAAGCATAAATAATAGATTTAAACGCATGCATGTGGTCATTAAATCATTTATTCACATATTTGCATAAATAAAGTTACTATTTATAGTAACTATCATGTTTTAGCATTTCTTGATAACAATAACACTTCTACATATTATGGATCATATCAAGGATCATAGTTATCAACATATTACTATCAATGGGCATGTAAATATGCCTAAATCTTACATGCATGTTACTACAAACACCCATTTATGACCAAATCAACAACATGCATATTGACATTATCATGGATCGCCATTAGAACTCATTCTTTCATCATAGATCATCAATAAACATAGAAACATCATCAAACCCATATTCGAATTAAGAGAAATTTGTGCATGTGATGTGTGAGTGTTTGCATGTGGGCGGATTGCCTTGCATGTGGGTTTAGAGGTGATTTTAAACTACATGGGTCATAGATCTACCTTCAAACACCTTTTGGAAGTCGAGATTCAACTGGGTCAACACTTTAGCTACTTCAAAAGCTCCTGGGAATGGCTTCTCAATGCTTGTAAATGTGAAGGAAATGTTGACAAGCCCAAGTTTTCTTCCTCAAGCTTTTATGAATCTTCAAGCCCTCAAGAACTCTCAACAATGGCTTCCAATCTGGTCAAGAAGGCTGTAGCAGGTGACCTTGGGGGGTTAAAATGGCTAGGTTGCGTCTGGATTGAAGCAAAGTGAGGGTAGGGTGGCTAATGAAATGATTGATCTTGGTTTAATCAAGATTTTGCGTGTTAGGCTTCATCGCGTACCGCTGAGTCTGCAAAAGGTGTTCCTCCGCGTATCGAGACGTGTTTCGGGAATCTTTTTCCCCCGCCATTTGTCGCGTACCGCCAAGGATTAACCAGGAGCCCATCGCGTACCGCGACAGATCCCAGATGAGCCCAATAAGCCCAATTTTGTTGTTTCGAACCAATTTTCACGTATTTCTCGAATACGATCATCGTTTCTCGACATATAAGCATTGTTCTAGCTAATTTAGGTTCCCCAGAACCAAAGTGCAGTGAAAGTGTACTGTGGTTTCACCAACGTTCGTTATTCAAAACACGTGCGTGCGGTTTGCGATAATTCCTCAAATTATCGGCGCGTTTGGACTGTTGTGCCATGTGTCACACTAAATATTCATTATTCTAGTGCCACGTGTGTAATAATAATATACATTATTATTTAAAACAAAGTAATGCTGACCTGGAAATTGCGATGTGTCACAACTAATAATTACTAAACCCTAATAAAATCTTAAACTAATCAAACTAATATTAACTAATATTAAACTAATAACCTTAAACCAATCAAACCTAAAACTAATAATTACTAAACCCTGATAAAACCTTAAACTAATCAAACTAATATTAAACTAATAATTAATAGGACCCTATTCATTTATTCAAACCTTAAACCAACCAAACCTTAAACTAATAATTAATAAACCCTAATAAAACCTTAAACTAATCAAACTAATACTAAACTAATAACTAATCAAACCTTAACCAATCAAACTAATATTAAACTAATAACTAATAAAACCTTAAACTCTTTATATTGTATTATATATATATATATATAAATATAATATTTATAACATCATCCCATTATTAAATTTGGTCCGACCATTGACCATTAACAAGACTGGTTGGACGTCCAGTCCGATTTTAATAATATTGATACACACTTCAAAACATCCGATAATTAAAATCTTATCTCAAGCGTTATTGTATCATGTCATTCAAAAATAACATATGCGTAAAGTTTTACAATTTCCAATGTATTTTTGACTCATTTCATGCATATTACATGTATTTTCGTTTACTTCAAACACAGTTTATGTATTTACTGTTAGATATCTGATGTCCGATTATCGATAAAATCAACGTTGCTATCGGGGTACGATCCAAAGAGTTACACGTTGGAAGACAATAATGTAATTATGTCTAAAATTTGTTTTAGACATATTCAATTTCACGAATTATATAAAGTGGTGTGTTATTATTATTTATGAAATAATAATAATATTGGAGGAATTAATTATTTTGATAATTAATTATAATTAAATTGATAAAATTTAAATAGTTAAACTTTAGACATTTAATTAAATGTTAGTAAATAATTGTTAGTTAGTAATATTATAGAGTAGTAATTAAATGCTTTAATTACTAAAAGAGTTTAATCAAATTAAAATAGTTTAATTTAATTAAATGTAAAATAAAAGGGTGAGAATTAATTTTGAATTAGTAAATTCAAAATTCTTAAAAAGGTGGATCTACATTTGACTTTAAATGTATATCCAACCTACCACTTTTGGCATTTATTTTACAACTATCTCACTCTCTCCTCTCTACCACACCTCATGACCACCATCCCCTCTCCTCTAGGGTTTCGGCCAACCACCACTAGCCACCATAGCCATAGCCGAACCACCGTAGGTGGTTTTGGAGCACGCCGTTGTTGCGGTAATACACGATAGAGATTGTGGTTCGTGATTCAAGTCATCTAGCGAGACTACTATCGAATCCAATGTGTGTTTTTGGGAGTTCTTAATTGAGGTCAATTCTAAACACCCTATGGTTGTTTTTCGTTTATTCATATGTAACTGGATTCCTGGTTTTGGGAATTTTGTTTATGAAACAAAATGTGTAACCTAATCGCTTCAACTATCGTGAAATCTGATTTTATAATTAATATGATTAATTAAAAGTTTAAAATGGTTACTACAATTTTCAACATTTACCCTAATAATTGACTTTCGATGCTTATAGTCAGGGGCGCCCCGGGAGGGGCACACCCGACCTCCGTCGCGGGCCTATTTTTGTAGGGGCACAATATTTTCAGTATATATGTATATATAGAGATTAATTCAAATGATAACCAACAAGTTGCATAGAACCCAAAAAAACTATTTATAAACACTTAATTTAAGAGGCATAAAAATTAATTTCCTCTAAAAGTATAGAAAATTACTTTCATGCCCTTTAAATTAGGGATACTCCTCGGTTTGGTTAACGGTGCATTTGGTTCGGTTTAATCGGTTTTATTTTTTTCCATGTCCGAAAACCGAACTGAATTTGGGAAGCGGTTAAGTTCGGTTTCGGTTAAAACCGAGTAAAACAATTGAAAACCAAATAAACAGGTTAAAAACCGAATAAACCGATTATAAACCAAGTAAACCGATCCGAAATTCAAAATTCGGGAAGTGGTTCGGTTCGTTTTGGTTGAAACTGAATAAGCCGATTAAAAACCTCATAAACAAGCTAAAAACCGAATAAAACGATCCGTAAAAACTGACTTCAATCGAATAAACCGAATTAAATTGAATAAACCGATTATAAAACATACAAACTGGTTAAAAACCAAGTAAACCGATCCGAATAACCGAATATATTATTAATAAAATAATAAACTTAAATTTGAATTTGATTTAACTGTTAAAGGAACAAACCGAACAAACCAAATTCAAAAGATTGTTGAAACCGACAACCGAACCGAAAACTGCATTCAGAATTCGGTTTGCTTTTTTCATTACGGTTTGGTTTTCGGATTTGAACGGTTTTTAGTTTATTTAAACACCCATACTTTAATATTTGAATTCGCTATGGGACTTTTTTCCGGCTAATCCTGGGTACGTAAATTATCAGGGCCGCCCCTGCTTTTAGTTTGCAATGACATCATAATTTACAAATAAAATTATTATTTATGCTTGTTATTATTTACAGTTATTATTAACATGTAAACCGAATCAATTTATGAATAGTGTCCTATAAGTTTTTCTCTGTTGTACGAATTCACAAAGTAGTAAATTATTATTTTTGTGCATAGGTTTGGAGGCTGCAACGTGTTTATTTTTGAACAATATTTTATTCAGTGTTTTTTCCACTGCTTCTTATTCCGGCGTTTCTTCTCATATGTTTTATACAATGTTTTAGTAATTATAGCATTCCGGTTAATTATGTAAATTCATATAATAATGATAAATTCGAAAGTTTGTTCTTATGGATGTGTGTGTGAATATATATACTGCATGGAGCTAATAATAATAATATTTCATATAAACGGTGGAAACAAAAAAAAATTAATTAATATATATGTGTGTGTGTATATATAAAAATATATTTATAAATAATAAAAATAATATCCAGTAGTAACAACAATTTCAAGTAATGTTTTATAAACAAAAGGTAATAAAACTATTTACATGTATATATACATTTTATTGTGGTTTTATAAAGTTTTGTAAAACAATAAATAATAATTCTATTAAAACATTATCAAAAGGAATAAATATTTTATACAAAGAAGTTGTTAATAAATTACTAAACTTTTAAAAAGCTAGTTAGTAAGACTTTTATAAACACTTTTATAAAACTTGAGGGAGTAGATTTGTCAACTCTTAAAACTGATGTTGTAATAAAAAAGGAGAGGGACTAATCCTGCCATTATGTCAAACTCGCTTTCCTTCCCAGCTGGGTCTCCTTGGGCTGCCATGGATACCCGATCTCGATCCATCAACCATACATACATGTTATCAGATAAATGGAACCCAGTTTGAGACTTTATCAACAATCGAACACTATGGAATCGGTATATATCACCAATTCGAAGTTTAAAAATCAAATTTATACGAAAAATCATCCCTAAATGTTCGTATTCAACCGGGCATTCGAGATCGATATAAACAATTATAAGAATAGAATCAAATCAACCCACATGCTCTTCTAACACCTACGAAGCTTTATGGGCAATTCAAAAACACCCACAAAAAAGATCTGCAACCCTTGTTTGTTCATTCTCTCTACCTCACACTCGAAAACCATCCATCTCGCAACAAAAAAGCCCCATTATCCTAGATCCAATACCATCGCTAATCGAACGAATTTAGGATTTAAAGTTATAGGGGTTCGGTTTGGTTAGAAATAAGATTGGGGAAGAACTAAAAGGCTATGTTAAATTTAAATCGGATGGGATTGTAACGCGGCTTGAGCCTTAGATTAACCGGTTACCCCATGCGTTTCAGCTTTGAACAACCCTCTGGTCGTGGGTTCGAGCCCGGCCTGGGACGGTTTAGAGCAATTTTTTTATTGTTTTATTTAAAACTTGATTTCAAATTCTAATATCACATAAAATTTTTATAAATAAAAACATATAGTTTTGATAAAGAAAACATCAATACTTTGTTAAAAAAACAAAATTTCAAAAATTTTATTTTTTTAAGGTTTTATAAACATATACATCAAGGTTATTTAAACTTTGCAAATTATATAAATTAGAGTTTTGTTTAAAACAAGAATAATTTTATTATTAATAGCACATCTAAATATTTATTTATGAAGCTAGTATAACATAATAAACTTTATTAACTTGATTTTTTTAATCTTTACAAAATTTCAATAGTTATTCAAAGAAAATATTTTACAAAGTTGTTTTAACAAAACTAATATATTATTAATTGATTTTAAATTGTTTACGCTTTAAATTATTTTGTTTAAACTATAAACAATCTTTTCAAATTATTAAGGACACTCATTACCACGTTGTTATTATTTTAAATTGTTAATTAATAATTAATTTATACATATTATTTCAATTATAAACAATTGCCCAACTTGAATCATAAACTTTAAATGATTCAAATGAGATTTTTTCACCACACCCTTTTTCAATAAAGCAAATTATAAACATTCACACATGGAATACGATTACAATATGGTAGTTGTATTAGGAATTTCAAAATACAGCATAGTTATATTAGCTTGTAATGGATTCAACTATTTAGGTTGATAATATTGGTGTTGGATACTATTTGGACTACATATTTGCTTTTATTTGCAAAGATTGTCTCATTAGTCAAGGTGAGTCTTCATAGCCCATTTTTATGTTTTTATTTTTAGGGTGAAACATGTAAACTTGGTTTTAAACAATTATCATGCGAAACTAGTTTGATGACATTAGACATATTGAATTTTAGTTAACAATGAGCATTGATCACCCTTAGTGACTATAATAGATCTATTGGACCGACCATCCCACTGTTGGTTGAGTTGACTTCGGTCATCCGCGGTGATAATTTGCTAATTATAACATTGTTATGCTAGACTTGGTCAAACATTATCCGTTAACATTAGTTGATCTGCTTTGGTTAATGATTCATTTATGTTATGTTCACTATGCCATGATTTCACATGTGACATACAACATTTGTTATACATCATATTCAACTATTTTTGACGCATGTGCTTAAAACTTGTGAAGCTCACGAACTTTATAGCTGATATTTTATTTAAACATGTTCAGGTGGAAATGATACATAAGGCTTGATAGAAGTTGGACTTGCAGTTTTAGTACTTTATTTTTAGTTTTCTTACTATTAGGTTTTAAATTATATATTTAGTATTTCCTTTTATGATGTAATGAATTATGAATGTTTGATGTTTATTTAAATGTTAAGTTTTAATTTCTTTTAAATGTTATGTCTAGAATATTTACCACATAAACCTTGTGCTTTTGAACAATATACACTTCGTGAATACCCCAATGACTCCGTCATTGGTCGGGGTGTTACAGTAATTGAACTGGAATGTTTAACCATATGTTTTCTTCACCTTAACATAATGCATGCCAAGATACATAATTAAAAACTATATAAATATAACGGATTCAAATGAGTAAATGATCAATAATATATTTGATGAAAAAATCATTAAAAACTATTCAAATAAACTATCTGTTTAGTTACGACTTACTTTTTAATTTTAACTAAATTACTGATTTTTAAAAATAAACCATTTATGTCCAAATTGATTTTGCTTAAAACATACTCGCATTCGTTTCTAACCTATTACTAGGGGTGTTCAAAATATCCAAAACTCGAAAAAATTCGAAATCCGAATCGTATCCGAAACCCGAAAAAACCGTATCCGAAATCTTTTTGGGTTTTTCGGGTCGGATAATATGATTTTAGTTTCGGGTCGGGTTTCGGATATGCAAAAAGTGGTTTTTTCGGGTCAGATATCCGAAAAAAACAAGGTTATTCGGGTTGTTCGAATGAACGAATTCGGGTTTTTCGGGTCGGCTACTATATTTCGAATTTTGGGTCGGGTCGGGTTTCGGATAGACCGAAAAAATTTCCCAGCCCGATGAACACCCCTACCTATTACCAATCCCAACCCATCCCATCTATTTTTCCTAGGGCTATCATAACGGGTCAGACACGACTCGTTAAGACACGACACGAAACACGAACAGGGTATACACGAACACTACACGAATTTTTATCGTGTCTGTTTTTCTAAACACGTAAACACGAAATGACCCGTTAAGGAACATGTTAACAGCTAACGCTACAAATGACCTGTTAAATAACCTGTTAAGGAACATGTTAAGAAACAAGGGTTAGACAATTAGAAATTTGTTGAAACCAATCGGTTACCCACCTATTTAATTATATTATTTACTAGGTTATAGACCCGTGTATTACATGGATTTATATATAAAAATTATGTGATTTTATAATTATGTTTTCATATATTTACATAATTACTAAAACTAATAATACTTGTTATACCTTTTTATATTAAACTTTAAAAATAAAAATGTATAAAAGAAGGTTGTTAATATATATTCATTATTATATTACTAACTAGGTGAGTAACCCATGTAACACACGGGCTGACTTTAGGTTAAGATGAAAATAAAAAAAAAGATGTTAAGATAATGATATAATTTCAATTGACGTATAACAATATGATTTCAAGCATTAAACATACATATAAATAAAATGTGAAAGCATGATTTCAAACTATATAAATGATATGCATTGAAAATGTAATTACAGAAGTCAACCATTTATAAGAAACTTGAGTATATAAAGATATACATCACATTAAACATAGTAAATTAGAACAAAGAAAGTCACTAAAATTTGTTCATAAGTTTTCAAATAATTCGTTGTATACAACGTTTGTTGTTGTATTTGAAACTTTCCCCTCTTTATTTAAAATCAGAAGCTTTAGTCCATCCCTGCTTTTCACTCTAGATAATGCAACATATAGTTGACCATGTGTAAAAACTGGATCTCTTAAATACAACCCAACTTTTGACAATGATTGCCCTTGACTTTTGTTGATTGTCATCGCGAAACATACAGATAGTGGGAATTGTCTTCTTGTAAATTTAAAAGCGATCTTTTTATCTGACGGTGTCAAATTAATTCGAGGTATAAACGTTCGAGTCCCAATATTGCTTCCTGAAATAGTTTCAGCTTCAACAACTCGATTACCAAGTTTTATCACTTGCAATCTTGTTCCGTTACATAAGCCATTTTTCTGATCAATATTTCTCAGCAACATAACCGGAACACCAACTTTTAAAATCAATTTGTGGTTCGGTAGTCCTGATAGTTTAATTGTATTCAGAAACTATAGTGAACATAAACTTTGATCAAAAGTATCACTAACACCATGAGACTGACAAATGCTATCGGAAATGAGGTATTCCATCTCATCACCGGGAAACGACATTAGTATGTGATTCTGTTGAGAGAGTCCGAATCATTAGGCTGCATGATACAAAGAAACAAGTTAATCATATTATGTTTTAATTGTAATGTATTCGATTGAAATTTAAACTTCTGAAGATTACTGTTTGATATAATAATACCTGAATGATGTTGACCCGTTTATCAAGTTCAGGTGTTATCTTTACGATCCCATAAACTTGATAATTATTTTTCAGGTTGAAATCAGAAACTTCAATCTTAAAGGCAAATTTTTTATCAAGCAAGAAATTCAACTCATCAGGATATTTGCCAAAATCATCATCCTGTACAAGTCAATATATTATTATTAAAAATTAACAACAAATTTGCTTATTCTTACTGGGAAATAAGCAAATATATTCAAACCTGATCAACACCATCAAGCAACTCCCTTGCAGACTTGTGGATGAGTTTTGTAACATCACGGTCAAAGATGGTAAGTGATACAACACCGGTTATGTCTTGAACTCTTACTTGGATCTTAAACCTTATAATGTAAGTAACTTACATATGTAACTCTTACTTGGATCTTAAATAATTAAATTCAACGGTTGTAAATAATTACACTTAATATGTTACATATGTTAGAATTATAACTCAAATAATTATAACTCTTACTTGGATCTTAAATAATTAAATTCAACGGTTAACAAAGGAACCATCCCCTATATATATATAACATATGTATGGATTCTAACTCAAGATCATGGATCTGCATGGTGATCCTACTTTTGCTATTTCCCTCGTTCAAACTTTGGTTGTCGTTGTTAAAAAACCTCACAACGTGTCCAATAATTTTTATCAAACATAATGAATTAAGTTAATAATAACATTATTGAAATTTAAGAATTTAAAGGGAAGAAAAAGTATCTAACCTATTGTCACGTTTTCAGGTACTCGATTATCTATAATCGAAGTAAAGGACGAGAAGGAGAAACCATACTTAGGACCATCAAAATCACCACACTTAGAAACATAAGTCTGGTAGTTGAAGCAAACTTTGTTCGGATTGTCCACGAACTTATTTTTTGCAAAATTGAGTCCAAGACTTGGTTTCTTAATCGGCAAGCATGCATCATCAGTTATATACTTCTCAAACCTGAAAAACCATTTCTTCAAAACATGCTCCTGGATCTTATTGCCCTGCATTATTATAATAATAATTATTAATTTACAACTAAAATTCATAACTTATTTACGATTTTAAAGTAAATATTTAATTATAAACAAACCTCTTTATCCATCAAGATCATCTCGATTGAGTAGTCTTCATTAGGTATCTTGCGGTTTGGTTGTCTCCACTTCCTGAGTATCCTTACCTTTATGATATAGTCATCAATTGAGACATCAAGAAGGTTGAGCATAGTTATCTCGGATGCAACAGGTGGTGCTTCCATTGTCAGCTTAAGAGTATATTTTGAATGAATGTAATTAACAACATAATGAATAATAAGGTATATTTATATGACAAAATGGAAGTTGCAATCATTCAACCATTTTTGGTAATGCTCAATTAAAGCGTCAGTTATGAAAAAAAACCCTAATAAGATTCCGTCAGTTATGGAAAAAAACCGGAATTTACAAAATGAATTTGCATTTAAGTTAGACATGATTTCAAAATGAAATAATCATCGATTCCATCGGTTATGATTAAAAATTAAACGAAATTTATAAAATGAATTTTGCATTTAAGTTAGACATGATTTCAAAATGAATATTACTGTTTATTTTTCATAAAGGTAATTACTTTTCGCGAGATTCAAAATCAACGAACATTAGTGTTTATTTTGATTTTTTAGGAAGCTTTTGTAACCGTTAACATTATATGCTGCATTAACTTCCATCTTCTTAATGTTAATGTGTAATATGTATTAAATTAGTCAAAATCATTGTTTAAACGTATTTTGAATATCGCGGATCAATTGTTACTAAAAATTATGTAAATTAAATAATTAAATTCAACGGGATTAAAATCTCTTAATTTGGGGATTGGGAAAAAAATTAATAAACCAAAGCATTGAATCAATTTATATAATTAAATTAATAAAACCTTGTTAACGTAACATATGATATTTCTTTTTAATTAACAATGTTTATGAACACGACCTCTATTCATGTTCGTCAGTTATGAAAAAAAAACGGAATTTATAAAATGAATTTGCATTTAAGTTAGACATGATTTCAAAATGAAATAATCATGGATTCCATCAGTTATGATTAAAAATAAAACGGAATTTATAAAATGAATTTTGCATTTAAGTTAGACATGATTTCAAAATGAATATTTATGTTTATTTTTCATAAAGGTAATTACTTATCGCGAGATTCAAAATCCACGAACATTAGTGTTTATTTTGATTTTTTAGGAAGATTTTGTAACCGTTAACATTCTAAAAACATTAACTTCCATCTTCTTAATGTTAATGTGTAATCTGTATTAAATTAGTCAAATCATTGTTTAAACGTATTTTGAATATTGCGGATCAATTGTTACTAAAAATTATGTAAATTAAATACTTAAATTCAACGGGATTAAAATCTCTTAATTTGGGGATTGGGAAAAAAATTAATAAACCAAAGCATTTGTGACACCCCGTAATTTCCAGGTCAGCATCTTATTTATTTAAATGTTTATTTAAATGCATTATGTACATGTGGCACTAGAATTAGATTAATTTAGTGTGACACGTGGCACGACAGTACAAACACAGACACCTGACAAGATAATTCGTGGAATTATCGGCAAACAGCACACACGTGTCAAAACACACGAACGTTGGTGAACGTCTAACACATTGTGAAACACAACACTCGAAACCTCACGAAACACTCACACATTGAACTTGGAAGTTCAAACAAGGCCAAACGAAAGTTCGTAAACGTGAAAACGGCAACGAACGGATCAAACCAATGAAAATGGGCCTATTGGGCTCACCAGGGGATCTGTCGCGCTACGCGACGGCCCACAAAGACACTGTCGCGATACGCGACAAAGTGGCGGGGGAAATTTGAACGCGGGACCCTCTCGCGTTACGCGAGGGGAACCATTGAAGGCGTCGCGCTACGCGAGGAGACCCTGATCGCAGAAAAATCTTTATAAACCCAAGAAAATCATGTCCTACTCTATTTTCATCATTTCTCTCGACCAAACACGCCACCCCTCGACTGAGTTCGTCTTCTACCTCCATTTCCAGCCATTTTCCACCATTGTTAACCTCCTTGAAGCTCCACCTTTGAAGATTGAAGCTTGATTCGCACTTGGAAGCTCAAAGAACCACCACCCACTTGTGTTTGCTGAAGAACCTTGCTGTCCAGGAGCACCATAGGCTGTTCTCATCATCATCTCAGGGTTTTTGGAGCTTTGAGAGGTAGTTCATCATCCCTTGTGGCTTAAAAACTCGATTTACACTCTATTACACACACATGCATGTGTTAAAACCCACATGCAAGCACCCATGGCTCACATGCACGAATTTATAATATGGGTTTGTTGATTTTACTATGATTTTTGATGATCTAAGATGATTAAATGATGTTCTATGACGATCAAAGATGATGGGTATAGGCCATTGTGCTTAAAATGGTAGTTTGTAATGATATTGATGCATGCATGTATGATCTAAGACATTCTAGATGATTTTGTTGATATTGGAATGATTCTTGATAATGTATAAGTGTTCTTGCAAGGTTAGATTGCGATTACGATGGTCAAAATGTGATTTGGAGGCAAACTTGCTATTTTTAGTAACTTTCTAGTTACAAGTTGATGACTTGGTGTATTTGATGATCATGCATGTATGTGGAATTGCTATTTGGGTAATATTATGATGATTAGAAGTTTAGGAATGGGATTTGGAACTTGATTGTGGTCACAAATGATAACTTACCATATTTAGTAACTTTTTGAGACAATATATTGCTAGATGATAAATTTGGTTATGTATACATGATGTAATGATGCTAGATGATGTATTAAGATGATTCATGATATGAAAATAGGTTTAGAAATGTTAAATGGTCATTTTTATGCAAAAACCACAAAGTTACTATTTTTAGTAACTTTATTTTTACAAAAACCGATTTGTCAACTTGTTGTATTATTTGAGCATGCTAAATGACTTAATATGTTATAACATGATGTTTAGATGCTAGGTTAGATGGTTTCCGATGTCACGTATGCTAAAAATGGAAACTTTCCATTTTAGGAAACTTTTGTGCACTAACATGTTATAAACGGCATATATGAACTTGTATGATAATGTGCTATGTGTTAACATGACCCCGTAGGACTATTGAACATGCTAGAACTATAAAACCGTCATGCTTTGTGAACTTTCTAAAATGGAAACTTACTATAAATAGTAAGTTGTCCATAAACGCAACCTACGCGTTTTGCACACGACAAACACTTACACGATTGCTACACGAGTCACAAACCGTCACACGGTTCACCAACGGGTCGTTGACTTGACACGGTCAACTTTGGTCAAACACGGTCAACTTTGGTCAAACACGGTCAACTTCGGTCAAACATGGTCAAACACGGTCAATGTGGACCAACACGAGCAAACACGGTCATTGTGGACCGACACGGACAAACATGAACAACCAAGGGTTGTTGGACACAAACACGAGCACTAACATTAGCACGGTCACTTACACGAACTCACGTACGATCTACGATATAGGTTGCCGGTGACCGACGTGCTACACGACAACTCGGGAGCTTACGCTTACATACATTCGTTTCACTAAGGTGAGTTTACGGCCCCTCTTTACTCTTTTCAAACGCTTTTAAATAGGGGGAGAATACTAGTTGCATCGAGTCAAACATTATTGCTATTACAAACATTTTTGTGTATGCTGGTTTATTGGACAAACATTAAGTGTTGAACTCGTTACAAGCCCTCACAAAGTCTTACCGTTAATGTACGAACAACGTGGTAGGTTTGGATGGATCCATTAGGGAATGACTAACCCCACGGGGCACCATGTTGACTGAGTGTCATAACCCGTGCAAATTCTGACCTAACTTGCTATGTATACGAGGCATAGCGGAGGCAAGAGCAAACAAGTCTAGTTCGGTAGTGACGCACTGACACTTTGGGCCTAGGGCTCGGTACTAACATTTGATAAACAGCATGACACACTTTTATTACTATATGTATATCAAAACCTGTGAACTCACCAACCATTGTGTTGACACTTTTTAAACTTGTATTCTCAGGTAACTAGCATGACAGGCTCGTGGAGCAGGAAAGCACATAGGGGACATGAGCATAGGGCCCCACATGCATTTGTTTTCGTGTCTTTTGAAAACAATTTGACTTTATCTTATTTAAAACGTTGTTGTATTAAACTACTTACAATTTCCGCTGTGTAAACAATCATTTTCCGCTGCATGTTATGACTTATTTATTCCGCTGCAATACTACTTTATTTCCGCTGCAAACTATTTTATCAAGTGTATGTGTCAAACTTGGATTTGTAAACGCATATAGAGGTGTTCTATATGACCTTGAGCTGTGATTCTGGACACGTCACATCCACGTGGACATACGCCACGAGTGGGAAATTGAGGGTGTGACAGACTGGTATCAGAGCCTTGGTTATAGAGAACTAGGTTTGCATATAGTAAGCTTAGACTATAGCCATTGCTCAACTTTAGACACTACACGTAGAACTTGCACATTGATGATGTTTTTGCTTATATTGAACTATTGCTTACTAACTTAAAACTTACAGGATGGCCAACAATGACAGTACCGGCAGGAACGCAGACCGACACCGACCACAGATGATTTGGCGGCAGAGAGTCGGCGACGGATCGACGACATAGTATCACAGGTTGACGCCGAGATGGACCGGCGGGCGAGGGACGCAGCACGGGCCAGATATTGGGGATGGCTTCCCACCATACTCCAGAGTTGGATCGTCGAGGAGAGAGTACCTCCATATCGATATCCCGGCGACACCACTCCAGGACACCGACTACCACCGTTCGGAGTGCCGATGGAGCAGGCCTTCGCGGCACATGTTGCTTGCACACGACGGGAAGTCTGGAGGGGTAGGGAGCTAACAGACGAGGTCCGAGTTCTTCGCGAGAAGAGCGATCGATTGGAGAGGCAGAACGAGAGACTGGAGGAGCGCAACAACAGACTGGAAGCCCAGATGGAGGCCCTACGACTCCAAATGTCCCAACTATTGACCGAGCATGGACAGGTCGTCGATGTCGTGCAGGAACACGACGTGCGTATAACCGAGAATCGGACGGACATCACCGAGACTCAGGCCATGGTGCAGGCCAGTGATGCCATGCTTAATGCATGGGCTGCACAGTTTATTGAGGAACCACCTCAGGAGGATGGTCCCGAGTTCGAGGCCGAGGACCTCGAAGATGAGGACCTTGATGAGGATCCTAATGAGGATCCGGAGGAGGATGAAGAAGACGGGGACGCTGCTAGCGATATTTCGCATGTTTCCATGGATTCTGACTAGTGGACTGTTGTATTTTGTACTTTCTTTATTTTAGCCTAGACGAGCGGGATGTGCTCGAAGAACTTATTATGTATTTCCTTTTGAAATTATTGTACTTCCAACTTATTATTAATGAGAATTATGTTTTGTCTTACTTATTACATATTGACCATGATTGCTTTGACTTGACAACTAACATGACATATGATCTGACTTCCGACACAACATCTGACTAACATTCTGACTTACTAACATTCTATCCCTTCCGTATAGAAAATATCTATGGCGGGAAGAGGACCACATGCACGCCCTCCTAGACGAACACTGGACGCAGCCGTCATTAAGATGATGGTTGACAGACGGGTTAACAAGATACTGGCAGAGCACGAGGCACACCGCCTTGCTAGTGAAACCAGTGGCTCGAACAACGGTACTAACCCTCGCCTAACATGACTAACATAGTATAGCTAACACGCTCTGACCTACGACATTGGTTTCTGACTGACAGGATCACAAGGCAACAACAACAAAGGATGTTCTTTTAAATCCTTCCTGAACTGCCACCCACACAAATTCAAGGGGACTGAGGAGCCGTGGGAATGCTCCGCTGGGTGGAGAAAGTGGAGTCTGTATTCGCCATGTGCGAATGTACTGAAGAGAACCGGGTGAAGTTCGCAACTGGTACACTGGAAGGACCAGCACTCACATGGTGGAATACCCATGTACAAACCCTGGGGTTGGACGGTGCCAACTCCATGCCATGGGCTGATTTCACCCGACTACTGCAAGAGGAATACTGTCCTCGTGATGAGATCAGAAAGCTAGAGGCTGAGTTCTGGGTACTGAAGATGGTGGGCTCTGAGATCGAGCAATACTGTACCCGATTCCATGAGCTGTGTAAGCTATGTCCGGCTATGGTGACGCCGGAGTACAAGAAAATCGAGCAGTTCATCAGTGGGCTGCCCGAACAAATTCAGAGCATGGTGACTGCGTCTGACCTCACCACTATCCAACCTCTGATCAGGCTGGCTCATAAACTGACTGACCAAGCTGTAGCTCAGGGCAAGCTACCAAAACGAGGCGAGCATGTGAAGCCTCAAGAAAGCCAGAAGAGGAAGTGGGAACCCAGCCACCACCAATCTCATCAACCTCAACAACAACAAAGATCTGCACCAGCCAGAGCCTTTACTGCCACCCAACCCGACGACAAGGGGAAGGGTGTGTACCAAGGGAAATACCCCTTGTGTAACCGATGCTCTTATCACCACTTCGGGCAATGCGAACGATATCGTTGCTTGAAGTGTGGACGACATGGCCACATGGCCAAAGACTGCAGATCCAAATTTCCCAGTAACAACAACCCTAACCACAACCAGAACAACAACCAGAACACCTCCAGAGGGTGTTATGAATGTGGAAAACCAGGCCACATGAGGAGGGATTGCCCTCAATTGAAGAAGGCCGGAGGAGGAGCGGCCAAAGGAAGAGCATTTGTGATTGGCTCGGGAGAAGCCAAGGATGACCCAAACATCGTAACCGGTACGTTTCTTTTAAATAATGTCTATGCTAGCATATTATTTGATACCGGTGCCGATAGGAGCTTTATATCTAGTGAGTTTAGCAAATTACTAGATATTACCCCAACGCCACTAGACTACAAGTATACTGTAGAGTTAGCTGACGGCAAACTGATTGAAACACAACACATCTTCCGAGGATGCGTCATGGTTTTTGGCGAATCACGAACTCGAAATCGATTTGATGCCGGTGACTCTCGGAAGCTTTGATGTAGTCGTAGGAATGGATTGGTTATCCACTAACCAGGCCGAGATCGTATGCAACGAGAAGATCGTACGAGTGACGTTGCAGAACGGAGAACAGATCTCGATTCAAGGGGAAAGACGGGGAGTACCTCTGAACATCATGTCATGCATGAAGGCGAACAAGTACCTGCAAAAGGGATACACTGCCATACTAGCCCTCATCGCAGAACAACCGAAGAAGGAGAGGAAGATTGAGGACATCGCCGTAGTCTGCGATTTTCCCGAAGTGTTTCCCGAGGATCTACCTGGACTACCTCCGAAACGACAAGTCGAGTTCCAGATAGACCTTACACCTGGAGCAGCACCGATTGCCAAAGCTCCATACCGACTAGCACCAACGGAGATGCAGGAACTGTCTAACCAGTTACAAGAGCTGTTAGACAAGGGATTCATCAGACCGAGCTTCTCACCTTGGGGAGCACCGGTCTTGTTCGTAAAGAAGAAAGACGGATCATTCCGTATGTGTATCGACTACAGAGAGCTGAACAAGGTGACGATCAAGAATCGATATCCCTTACCGCGAATAGACGATCTGTTTGACCAGTTGCAAGGGTCAAGCTACTATTCGAAGATCGATTTAAGATCGGGTTACCACCAACTAAGGATACAGGAAAACGATATCCCTAAGACTGCCTTTAGAACCCGATACGGACACTACGAATTCTTGGTTATGCCCTTTGGACTGACCAACGCACCAGCCGTATTCATGGATCTCATGAATAGAGTGTGTAAACCTTACCTGGACAAATTCGTGATAGTGTTCATCGACGACATCCTGATTTATTCAAAGGATCGGGAGGAGCATGCCGAACATCTAAGGTTAGTCTTGGAACTACTGAAGAAAGAGCAACTGTACGCGAAATTTTCAAAATGCGACTTTTGGATTCGCGAAGTCCAATTCCTTGGACACGTGGTTAATGAGCAGGGAATTCACGTAGACCCAGCTAAGATCGAAGCCATTAAGAACTGGGAAGCACCCAAGACTCCAACTGAGGTGCGACAATTCCTGTCGACTCCGGGTACTACCGAAGATTCATTGAAGGATTCTCGAAGATTCCTGATAATCAAAGATCCGGGAGACAAAAAGACAAAAGTTCGATTGGGGAGACAAACAAGAAGCTGCTTTCAACCTGTTGAAACAGAAACTATGCACTGCACCCATCCTATCCCTACGGAAGGATGTGATGACTTCGTGGTGTATTGCGACGCTTCGAAACAAGGACTCGGTTGCGTGCTGATGCAACGCGAGAAAGTGATAGCATACGCTTCACGTCAACTGAAGGTGCATGAGAAGAACTACACGACTCATGACCTTGAGTTGGGAGCCGTGGTGTTTGCCTTGAAGATCTGGCGACACTACTTGTACGGCACGAAATGTACAATCTTTACCGATCATAAGAGCCTACAACACATCTTCGACCAGAAAGAGTTGAACATGAGACAACGAAGATGGGTTGAACTCATAGGTGATTATGATTGCGCCATCAAGTATCATCCGGTAAAGCCAACGTAGTGGCCGACGCGTTGAGCCGAAAAGAAACAACAAAACGCGTGCGCGCACTACAACTTACGATCCATTCCGAACTGCCGAATCAAATTCGGATAGCACAACAGGAAGCTCTGAAAACTGAAAACCTCACTCTTGAAGCCATGCGTGGCATGGATAAGCAAATAAAGGCAAAAGACGACGGAGCTTACTACTTAATGGATCGAATCTGGATTCCACGCTACGGAGGATTGAGAGAAGTAGTGATGGATGAAGCTCACAAGAGCCGGTATTCCGTACACCCAGGCTCTGATAAGATGTATCACGATTTGAAGACAACCTATTGGTGGCCAAACATGAAAGCTGAGATAGCAGCATACGTGAGTAAATGCCTAACGTGCTCAAAAGTCAAAGTTGAGTACCAGAAGCCATCAGGGTTACTTCAACAACCGGAATTACCAATGTGGAAATGGGAGCAGATTTCCATGGACTTCATCACTAAACTGCCTAAGACGGCAAGTGGTTGCGATACCATCTGGGTTATCGTAGACCGACTGACGAAGTCTGCTCATTTTCTACCCATTAAAGAGACTGACAAGCTAGACAAACTCACTCGGATTTATTTAAAGGAAGTGGTCACTCGACATGGAGTGCCAATCTCAATCATATCTGATCGGACAGTCGATTCACGTCGCATTTCTGGAAGTCCTTGCATAAGCTTTGGGCACGAGATTGGACATGAGTACTGCTTACCACCCGCAGACGGACGGGCAAAGTGAGCGAACGATACAGACACTGGAAGACATGCTCCGGGCATGTGTCATTGACTTTGGTAGTAGCTGGGAATCTCATCTACCGTTAGTGGAGTTCTCATATAACAATAGCTACCACACTAGCATTCAAGCTGCACCCTCGAGGCACTTTACGGACGTAAGTGTCGATCACCCATCTGCTGGGCGAGAAGTTGGAGACAGCCAACTGACTGGTCCAGAACTGGTGCACGAGACAACTGAGAAGATCGTGCAAATACGCAAACGAATGGCAGCAGCTCGGGACAGACAGAAAAAGCTACGCCGACAAGCGACGCAAACCGTTAGAATTCCAGGTGGGGAGACAGAGTGTTACTCAAGGTCTCGCCTGGAAGGTGTCATTCGGTTTGGCAAACGAGGAAAGTTGAACCCTCGTTACATTGGACCGTTCGAGATTACAAAACGAATAGGCCTGTAGCCTACGAACTGAAACTGCCAGTTGAACTGAGCAGTGTACACAACGTATTCCACATCTCGAACCTCAAGAAGTGCCTATCTGATGAGACACTTGTTATTCCTCCGAGGAAATCGAGGAAATACAAATCGACGAAAATTGAATTTCGTTGAGGAACCAGTAGAGATTATGGACCGGGAAACTAAGAAACTCAAACTCAGCAATCCCAATTAGTGAAAGTGCGATGGAATTCGCGACGAGGACCGGAATTCACGTGGGAACGTGAAGATCAGATGAAACAAAAGTACCCACCACCTGTTCGCGGAACGACAAACACTAGCAACACAAGTTG